>LVTN01001189.1:48528-94304 GCA_001649415.1 Musa itinerans
TGGACCCTGGTGCACAAGATCCTTCGCCAAGGGTACTACTGGCCAACCATGTGCCGAGATGCGAAGGCCTACGTACAACGGTGCGATTCGTGCCAAAAACACGCCCGCACGCCCCGGCAGCCCGCGGTCCCGCTGGCCCCCATTGACTGTGCATGGCCGTTTGCACAGTGGGGGTTGGACCTGCTCGGACCTTTTCCGCCCGCTTCAGGGCAGCAGAAATACATCGTCGTAGGAGTGGATTACTTCACCAAGTGGGTTGAAGCCGAACCACTGGCGACGATCACGAAGCAACAAGTGGAGAAGTTCGTATGGAAGAACATTATGACTCGGTTTGGCTTACCGAGGACCATCATCACCGACAACGGACCTCAGTTTGCCAGCGTACGGTTCCAGGAGTTTTGCGAGAGCTACGGGATCCAACTGAGATTCAGCTCGGTGGCCCACCCCCAGACGAACGGGCTGGCGGAGGTAACCAATCGATCCATCCTGGACGGGCTCAAAAGGAGAGTGTCTGCGGCCCGGTCGGCTTGGATGGATGAACTCCCGAGGGTCCTATGGTCCTTGCGCACCAACCCCAAAACCGCTACCGGGGAGTCCCCCTACAGCCTTGCGTTCGGGACCGAGGCCGTCCTACCGGCCGAAGTAGTTTTTCCCACCCTCCGGATGAAAAACTACGAGGAAGGGATGATGGTCGAGGGACTTCGGGCCACCCTCAACATGCTCGAGGAGCGGCGCGCCGACGCGCACTTAAAAGCCCTCTCCTACAAAAGAGATATTGCAAGGATCTACAACCGGAAGGTTCGACCCCGACCTGTTAAGTTAGGTGACTTGGTCCTACGCAAGGCCGAAGTCAGTGACCCGACCCGAGCTAGGGGGAAGCTAACTCCCAACTGGGAAGGACCTTATCAGGTGATCGACGTTGTTAGGGTTGGCACGTACCGACTCGCGACAATGCAAGGTCACCCCTTGCCGAGAACTTAGAATATACAAAATCTAAAAAGATTTTTTGCATAAGAAAAGAGGCAAGGCAAGAAATTTAAACAAAGACTTCTTCATTCAAAAAAGATTTTAGGTACAGGACCAAAACGACACGATTACATCACTAGACAAGACCCGACCAACAAGGTAGAAGAAAAATACAGAGTTATATTATTTCTCGGGATCGTTGGCACTATCGTCGAAGGGAACTTCCTCTGGCATGTCGACGCTCAGGTCTTCGAGGCAGGAGGCAAAGGGGTTGTCTTCCGTCTCCAGTCCAGGGTGGCGCGCCTTGAATCGGACCAAGGCAATACGGTACCCATATTCATAGGTAACCTGCCCTGACCGTATGAGGCCGAGCTGGAACCCTGAGGACTGCTTGTAGTCCTCAATTAGTTTCTTATTCTTCTCTGGCCGCTGTTCCACTTCGGCGGCCAGGGCCTCGGTGGCCCCCTTTGCCTCGGCAATCACCCCCTCCAGCTTTTTAGTGAGGGTGGCCGCCTCGCTTCGGGAAAGGCGCGCCTCGGTTCGGGTCACCCTCAAGAACTTCTGCAGCTCGTTATTTTGTTCCTCGACCGCTTTCGCCTCAGACTTGAGGCGTAGGGCCTTCGCCTCCAGCGCCGAGGTACGTTGCTCGGCCACCGCTGCCTCGGATTTGAGCCGCGACACCTCCGCATCCAGCTCCGAGGCACGCTGCTCGGCCGTCGCAACTGCCTCCGAGACCGCCCCCGCGCGGACCTCTTCGATCTGCCTGCGCAGCTCGGTGTTGCAGTCGCTCAAAATGTTGAGGGCCCAACCCGCGTCACGCACGCGGTCTATCAACGCCATAGTATAATGCTGGCTCTGCGAGAGGAAGAGTCAGAATAAGTACCGTTCAGGTAGAAATAGGGGCCCGACGGTGAGATACTTACCCACAACAACGACTTGGCGGACTTGCCAAGCAAAACCCCTGAGGGCATGGTGTACATGTCCTGTGCCATGTCGGGAAGAAGCTTGCCACGGGCGAAGGAGGCTGCAGCCTCCCCGTCAGCCCATACCCGGGTCCCGCGGGTCAGGCCGTCCCACCGGGCCACCAGCGGGTCGGACGTTTGCCCCTTCGAAAGATCGCCCATCACCTGAGCTTGGTAAGGTTCATCGGGCACTCCCATAGGGAGGCGACACAGGTCGCGGATGGATGGCTCCCGAGGCGCCTTCCCGGCCCTCTCATTACTTGGGCCGGCCTCGCCCCAACCAAGGGTCCGCCGCCGATCGCACGCTCCTGGTTCAACAACGACCTCTCCAGGCCGAGTCGCCGGTGGATCTGGCTTCTTCTGGATGACGGTCTTGGCCTTTTTTCGAGGACGAGTAGTCTCAACTTCTACCGGCGCTACTTCCGAGCCGACCCTCGGCTCGAGCGGGGGGCGCGGCGATGCGACTGACGAAGAACGCCCCCCACGCACAGCGGCGAGGTTCACCATCTCTGCAGAAAACACCCACGTTGGTTAGAATAACGAAAATGCAATCTTTTGGAAAACCCTAACACTACCCACTACCGCCATACCTCGAGGCGCCGGGCTAAGACCCGCCTTGACCAGCCACGCCTCGGTCATCTTCCGGATGACTCGGGAGGCTGGAAGAATCTCCTTAAGCCGCCGAAGATCCCTACGCTCCTCGTCGTTTAAGACCGGGGCGGTGTTGTTAATCACGCGCGCCGCCCACCAGAGCCCGAACCCCTAGTCCTCCGAACGGCAAATGTAAAAAAACCGCCCCTTCCACCCCTTGTTGTTGGAAGGAGCCCCGCTAACTCGGAAGCCCGCTCGGGCAGATAGATAGTAACCCCCGAAACCCCTGGAAAAATGGAAGCAGGAGAGGAAGAGGGATCGGGTTAGGGTAATGTTGGCATAGTGGCACTCCCCTAGGAACGCCACCAGATAGCGCCAGGAGTTCGGCGCCATTTGTGATGGAGAGATATGCCACCATGAAATGCAGGAGGTGATGACTGGATGGATGGGAAGGCGTAGCCCGGCCTCAAGGGCGTCTAGGGTTAGGGCAAAACCCTTCAGGATGGGGTCATATGCCCGCTGCCCCGGCTCAGGGGCAACAAGTACAAATTCCTCCGGGATACCATAGCGACCCCGGAGGTAGCCGAGCGACGACTCGCTCACCGTGGAGTCGATGTCGTGTGGCCACATTAGGGTCTCGAGGGCCCAAGCCGCTTTCTCGTCGGATGACGAGTCAGGGCTCGGTGGCAATGCTTTCTTGCCAACATTGCCGGAGGAGGAGGCGGAAGAAGGCAAAGACGAAGAAGAAGGGGAAGCCATCCTTACCAAACTTGGGAAGGAGAAGGATGACAGCCAATTCAGGACGAAGCGATATGCAACTAAGCGAATGCAAGTAGGAAAACGCGCAGAAGGCCAACTGCACGCTACTTATAGACAAGATCCCGCCAAAAGTGACCCTTCC
Organism: Musa itinerans; assembly: GCA_001649415.1. NCBI lineage: Eukaryota > Viridiplantae > Streptophyta > Magnoliopsida > Zingiberales > Musaceae > Musa > Musa itinerans. The sequence continues at coordinate 51,949 of LVTN01001189.1, forward strand.
TCTCCAGGAACACATCACATCAGGCAGGTCGAACGTCACTCGGCCATAAATACGACCTGATGTGGTAGATGTGGGGCGCGCGGTGCGAGTGCGGAAACCTTGATCTTCCCGTTCTCGAAAACTGGCGACCCCCAAAGGTGATTGTCTCCTCGACTCCTGTGCGGGCGGGAGAAAGACCTCCCTGCCCACGTCCAAACATCGCTTCACCAATGGTCCAAACAAAGTACCTCCTCTGCGCGGCCTGCCCGCTTGAGGCGTGCTCCTCGGTCTCATGTCACTCGAGACCACCTCCTCTGCGCGGCCTGCCCGCCTGAGACGTGCTCCTCGGCCTCATGTCGCCCGAGACCACCTCCTCTGCATGGCCTGCCTGCTTGAGGCATGCTCCTCGGCCTCATGCCGCCCGAGACCACCTCCTCTGCGCGGCCTGCCCACCTGAGACGTGCTCCTCGGCCTCATGTCGCCCGAGACCACCTCCTCTGCATGGCCTGCCTGCTTGAGGCATGCTCCTCGGCCTCATGCCGCCCGAGACCACCTCCTCTGCGCGGCCTGCCCACCTGAGACGTGCTCCTCGGCCTCATGTCGCCCGAGACCACCTCCTCTGCATGGCCTGCCTGCTTGAGGCATGCTCCTCGGCCTCATGCCGCCCGAGACCACCTCCTCTGCGCGGCCTGCCCACCTGAGACGTGCTCCTCGGCCTCATGTCGCCCGAGACCACCTCCTCTGCGCGGCCTGCCCGCCTGAGATATGCTCCTTGGCCTCATGTCGACCGAGACCACCTCCTCTACGCGGCCTGCTCGTCCGAGACGTGCTCCGCGGCCTCCAATCGTCTGAGACAGACAAAAAAGCCACATCAGGAATAGTAAGCAGCCCTATAAAAACTCCCCGCTCCAGCGAAGGAGGGGAGACAGACAAAAAAAGGGACAACCCATACCACTTAACTCCACTGACTAACTTGATCGTCGGAGGGGTCGGGCCGAGTTACCGACCCAACCTGTATGCAGGTGGGAAGACGGAGCCACTTTTCCCTGAGGCTGAGGAGAGGAACCCCTTCCTGCGAGGCGCGCCGACGCGATCCGACGCATGCGACCGGCCACACCAGCAACCCCCGAGGGACCCTGCGCAAGGTCCCCGACCATTTGGACCCGAACCAAGCTATGCCGACCCCGAGACCACGGCATAAAGTTGTTTACACAAACAGATACAACTACAACTTCTCTACTCCAAGAAATCCTCAACAAAATAGAGTAGTAGAAAGAAAAAATAGAAACTTACAAGAAATGGCTAGAACTATGTTAAACGAACATAGCCTACCCAAATATTTTTGGGCCGAAGCCGTAAATACGGCATGCTATGTTATGAATGGAGTTCTAGTAAGACCATTACTTTCCAAAATTCCTTATGAGTTATGGAACAACAAAAAGCCCAACGTTTCATACTTTAAAGTTTCTAGGTGTGAATGTTTTATTTTGAATGAAAAAGATACCTTAGGAAAGTTTGATGCAAAATGCGATGAGGGAATTTTTCTTGGTTATTCTTCTATTTCAAAGGCTTTTCGAATCTTCAATAAAATAACTTTAGTTATAGAAGAATCTATTCATATTATTTTTAATGAAATTTCCGAAGTTAAGAAAAATAATTTTGATGATGATGTTAATTTTGATTCTTTGAATTTAAATAAAACCCTTTCTCCATCTAACAACTTGGATGCATCTTCTTCCAAAACATCCTTACCCATGGATTAGAAGTATGTAGATGCTCATCCTAAGGAGCTAATCATAGGAGACACATCTAAATGGGTTCAAACTCGTTCCTCTCTTAAGAATTTTTGTGCAAATATCATTTTTTTCTCCCAAATTAAAACCAAATGCATTGACGAGGCCTTGAAAGATGATTCATGGGTCATCACAATACAAGATGAGTTAAATCAACTTGAGAGAAATGAGGTGTGGAAGCTTGTTCTGAGACCAAATGACCATTTAGTTATTGGTACTAAATGGGTCTTTAGAAAATCTCCCTAATCATGTGTTTAAATTGACTAAAGCTCTCTATGATTTAAAACAAGCCCCAAGGGCTTGGTATGAGAGACTTAGCTCTTTTCTTATTCTAAATAATTTCTCTAAAGGCAAGGTCGATACTACATTGTTTATCAAAAATTTTGAAAATAATTTTCTTATTGTTCAAATTTATGTTGATGATATCATTTTTGGTTCCACGAATGAATCTGTATGTGAATTATTTGCTAAAAGTATGAGTCTTGAATTTGAAATGAGTTTGATGGGAGAATTAACCTTCTTTTTAGGCTTACAAATCAAACAACTAAGTAATGACATCTTTCTTCGTCAAACAAAATATACTTTAGATTTGCTAAAAAGATTTAATATGGATAGCTCAAAAGCTATCAATACTCCCATGAGTACCTCCACAAAGTTAGACATTGATGAAAGTGGAGAAAGCTTTGATCAAAAAGCTTATAGGGGTATAATAGGAAGCTTACTATACCTCACCGCAACTAGACCAGATATCATGTTTAGTGTAGGTCTTTATGCTAAGTTTCAATCTAATCCTAAGATATCTCATCTTAAAGTAGTCAAGAGAATTCTTAGATATCTTAAAGGTACCACTAATCTATGATTATGGTATCCAAAATATGAGAACTTTGAACTAATTGCATATGCTGATGTGGATTTTGCTGGATGTAGATTAGATAGAAAAAGCACATCTGGAATATGTCAATTTTTAGGACACGCACTTGTTTCTTGGGTATCCAAGAAACAAAACTCGGTTGCACTATCTACAACCGAAGCTGAGTACATTGTAACTATTGCATGTTGTGCACAAGTTGTGTGGATTAAAAACACTTTAGAGGATTATAATATTCATCTTAAAAACATTCCCATAAAATGTGATAACACAAGTGCAATATGTTTAACAAAAAAATCTCATTCAACAATCTAAAACTAAACATATTGATATTAGGCATTACTTTATATGAGATCTTGTTAATAATCATGATATAATCCTATAGTTTATTGATATAAAATATCAATTAGCCGATATTTTTACAAAGCCTTTAAGTGAAGAACAATTTGATTTTATTAGAAGAGAATTAGGAATGTTAATTTGTTTGAATGCAAGAATTTAATGTTTATCTTTTCTGGACTATCTTTCACTTAATGGAGCTTTCATGAGTTTATGCCATATCAAGTTTATTTCATATCCTTGCTCCATCACTTAATGATTTTTGATACATGGAATTAACTGACAAATGCATCTCTCACGGGTTTATCTCTTGTGAATTTTTAATCAGAAATGAATTTGATGTGATCATTCATGGAATTTCTTTTATTGAAATTTCTTTTATCCTTCATATGATGATTCTTTCACATGAATTCTTTCTTAATAAAGGAAGAATTTTTATGATTTTTTTTGTATAAGATGAACACTTGCAAGAGTGAGGATTTGATTTCACATGAATATTTTGATCCTTGTGAAAATTGAAGCATGATTTAATGAAACTCTTTTATCATTTTTTACTTGATTCAAATCATTTCACAAAGTTGGTTCTCAATGGATTTTCCTCCTTGCATTCTTCGTGCGAAGTTTTGATAAAAAATAAAACGGGAGAAGTTGATGGAAGCTATCTTTTTAAATGTTTATAACTTTTAATGTGAACTTTTGAATGATACCATGTCATGAATGCTTAAAATATGATTGGTATCGTCAAATACAAATTGAAATGTGGCATGAATTTTTTTTACCACACTTGTATTATTGAATTGTTCTCCTTTTTGTTGATGATAAAGGGGGAGAAATAATACCAAAATGTGGTAAATTGATGACAATGTATGCAATATATTTCATCATATATACTTGAAATGTTTGCTTGATAAATTTCTATCATTATGATAAGATATCTAGAGCTTAAATTGCTATTTTACAATTGATATCTTGCCATAGAATGATGAATTGCTATCTTTATCATCTTTCATATTTGGAATATCATACTTGATAATGGATGTTGTGCCTTGACATCATTTTGAGAAATACTTGACATCGTATTTCGAAAATGTTAGATCATGATAGGAATCATGATGTGCATGTTGACAAGTTTAATGAACTTATCTTATAAGTTTGTTTATTGAATTCAAAGGCATTGAATTCAAGAATGTCTTTTCTCAAGTATGGCATATAGATAGGGAGAGTTGAGGTTAACTTCGTCATCAATTGATTGTCATCATCAAAAAGGGGGAGATTGTTGAATCTCAGATTTTGATGATTAAGTCAATTGTAATTTGTTTGATCTAATCTATATGTTGAGAAAAGTGTGCAGGATTAACTATGATAGCAGTAAGACATAAAGTAGGTGTTGTGCTGGAGTCAAGATCGAGATCTCATTAGGAGTTCAAGAGTTTATCGAAAATCTAAACGTTCGTCGGAAGTTCTACCGGAACCAACCAAGAAGTCCAGGAGCTTGCCAAAGAAGCTCATCAAAACTTGCCAAGAAGATAGTCGTAAAGTCCAGGAGCTTGTTGGGAGTCCGCCGGAGCATTGCCGAGAGTTCATCGGATGTTCACCGGAAGTACGCCGGAAGCTCGCCGGAAGAGCAATTGACGCACCGGAACAAGAAGTGCTATGATTAAGTGTTAATTGTCATAGTTAGATCATAAATTAAGTTAGGATTGGGAGGTATTTCCACTAACTTAATTAGGGGCCAATTGGGCCCTTAACAGGGTTGAATTGGACCGAATTGATCAACCAATTCAGCCCCTGAATTCTTGGCCGGCGGTGGCACCGCTTGGAAAGCAATGCCCCAGGATTTCTGGGCGATGGTACCGTCGGCAGTTATTGTTGCTTGCGGTGGTACTGCCCCTATCAGGCGGTGCTACCACCCAATAATGGTGGTGGTACCGCTAGTACCTCGGAAAACCGGGATGAACCACTCTAAATTATGGTTTGCTTTTCATTTAAACAATTTACCTTACTGCAAATCTTCTTAATCCTCTCTTGCACTTTTTACAAAAGCTTTTAAGTTCATAATCTCTCAAAAATGAATTGAATCAAAACCATTTTCGTCGAAATTAGTTTTAATCGAAACAAACACTTTTCTAAAATCACAAAAGTTTTCCGCTACACTAATTCACTCCCCTCTTAGTGCCACTCTTGATCCTAATAGTGTCCTTTCATACAGAAAAGGGTAGGGTATTTATAGGCCCCAATGACATCAGTATTGGAGCCAAAAAGTGTCACATCCTCGGATTTCGGGGTACTGGCGGTACCACCACCATTATTGGGTGGTACTACCGCCTGTAGACTAACACTAGGCAGTACCACCGCTCAGTCTGGGTGGTACCACCGCCTGACAGAGCTCAGAGATCGAGCTCTGGCATACCATCGCTTGGCAGCATTAACTGCCAGCGATACCATCGCCCAGAGTACTTGGGAGACTAAGTCCCAAGCGGTGCCACGGTCTACCCTGGCGGTGCCACCGCTAGTCGTGACTTCAGGTGCTGAATGGGCTATTTCAATCGGCTCAATTCAGCCTTGTTAAGGGCCTAGTTGGCCCCTAACTGAGTTAGTGGGATTACCTCCCAATCCTAATTCAACATAAGGTCTAACTACAATAATTAAGACATTTAAACAAGCATTCTTGGTCCGGTATGTCAATTGTTCTTCCAGAGATCTTCCAGCGAACTTCCGATGATCTCTCGGTAATGTTCTAACGGACTCCTGACAAGCTCCTGGACTTTACGACGATCTTCTTGGCGAGTTCTGACGAGCTTCTTTGGCAAGCTCCAGGACTTCTCGGTTAATTCCAATAGAACTTTCGATAAATGTTCGGACTTCCGATGAACTCTCAAACTCCCAACGAGATCTCGATCTTGACTCCAACACAACATTTGCTTTATGTCTTATTGCTATTGTAGTTAATCCTGCACACTTTTCTCAATATATAGATTAGATCAAACAATTTATCAATTGATTTCATCATCAAAATCTAAGATTCAACAATCTCCCTATTTTTTATGATGACAATCAATTGATGATGGAGTTAACCTTAACTACCCTTATCTATATGCCATACTTGAGAAAAGACATTTTTGAATTCAAGGCCTTTAAATTCAAGTATTAAACCGATAAGTTATATTCATTTAAACTTATCAACATGCACATCATGATACTTATCATGATTTACCAATTCAAAATATGATACACGTCTTTATCAATCAAAATGATATCAAGGCATGACATCCATTTTCAAGACCAATGATGATAGATAATCATTATTTTCAAATATGATACGAATTTTGAATATGACAATTCCTGATAAAATATAACAATTCATTATTCCGTGGCAAGATATCAATTGCAAATAGAAAGTTAAGCTCATGATAGATATTTATCAAGCATTCATGAAACATTTCAAGTATCTACGATACATATAATGCATATGTAATATATTTTGATATGTTTCATGTATTTGCAATGTAATTGACGATTCCAATTATATTTTAAGCATTCACAAATCATTTAAGCATTTATGACAATTGTCATCAATTTGCCATATTTCTCCCCCTTTGTCATCAACAAAAATGAGAACAATTCAATAATGCAAGTGTGGTAAAAATTCAAGCAAGTTTCACACTAACTTGCATTATTGAATTGTTCTCATTTTTGTTGATGACAAAGGGGGAGAAATATGGCAAATTGATGACAATTGTCATAAATGCTTAAATGATTTGTGAATGCTTAAAATATAATTGGAATCGTCAATTACATTGCAAATACATGAAACATATCAAAATATATTACATATGCATTATATGTATCGTAGATACTTGAAATGTTTCATGAATGCTTGATAAATATCTATCATGAGCTTAACTTTCTATTTGCAATTGATATCTTGCCACGGAATAATGAATTGCCAAATCCTTAATTTTGCAAGGGATCATCACATACTAAGAATTCATAAAAATTCTTCTTTCATGAGAAGAGTAAGGAAGAATTCATGGGAAAGAATAAAAAGAAATTCATGAATAAAACTTCATAAATCAAATCCATTTCTCATTAAAAATTCACAAGTGTGAAATATGTGAGATGCATTTGTCAATGAATTCTATGAGTGAAGGGATTAAGGGTATCAAACATCATTATATTTGTATGAAATAAATTTGATACCAAGTAGATTGATATTCCAGATTTCATGGAAGCCTTATTTACAAAATAAAATAATTTCATGAAGGCTTTTTTTAAAAAAAATCAAGAAAGTCCAGAAAAGATATACATTAAATTCATGCATTTGGATAATTTAACATCCCTAACTCCCTTCTAATGAAATCAAATTGTTCTTCATTTAAAGATTTTGTAAAGATATCGGCTAATTGATGTTTTGTATCAATGCACTGTAAAGATATGTCATGGGTATTAACATGATCTCTTATGAAATGATGCATAATGTCAATATGTTTCATTCTAGAGTATTGAATTGGATTTTTTGTTAAACATATTGCACTTGTGTTATCACATTTTATGAGAATATTCTTAAGATAAATTCTATAATCTTCCAATGTATTTTTCATCCATACAACTTGTGCACAACATGCACTAGCTGTTATGTATTCGGCATCGGTTGTAGATAGTGCAACCGAGTTTTGTTTCTTGGAAGATCAAGAGACAAGTGCATGACCTAAGAATTGATATGTTCCAGATGTGCTTTTTCTATCTATTCTACATCCAACAAAATCTGCATCAGTATAAGCAATTAATTCAAAGTTTTCAGATTTTAGATACCATAATCCTATATTAGTGGTTCCTTTAAGATATCTAAGAATTCTTTTAGATGAGATTGCTTAGGATTAGATTGAAACCTAGCATAAAGTCTTACACTAAACATGATGTCTAGTCTAATTGCGGTGAGGTATAATAAACTACCTATCATACCCCTATAAGCTTTCTGATCAAAGCTTTCTCCACTTTCGTCAATGACTAACTTAGTGGAGGTACTCATAGGAGTATCGATAGCCTTTGAACTATCCATATTAAAGTATTTTAGCAAGTCTAATGCATATTTTGTTTGATGAAAAAAAATATCATCACTAAGTTGTTTGATTTGTAAGCCTAAAAAGAAAGTTAGTTCCCCCATTAAACTCATTTCAAACTCTAGGCTCATACTCTTGGAAAATGATCACATAAAGATTCATTTGTAGAACCAAAAATAATATCATCAATATAAATTTGAACAATAAGAAAGTTATTTTCAAAATTTGTAATAAATAATGTAGTATCAACCTTGCTTTTAGAGAAATTATTTTTGATAAGAAAAGAGCTAAGTCTCTCATACTAAGCTCTTGGGGCTTGTTTCAATCCATAGAGAGCTTTAGTCAATTTAAACACATGATTAGAAAAATTATCATTCTCAAATCTGGGGGGTTGTTTAACATAAACTTATTCGGAAATAAAGACATGAAGAAAAGCACTGTTAACATCCATTTGAAATAACTTAAAGTTATTACAACTAGCATAGGCAAGGAGCATCCTTTTGGCTTCTAATCGTGCCACAAGAGCAAAGGTTTCTTCATAATCGATACTTTATTCTTGGTTGAAACCCTTGGTCACTAATCTAGCCTTATTTCTAACCACGATACCAAATTCATCTTGCTTGTTTCTAAAGATCCATTTAGTATCAATAAATAAATGGTTATTTTGCCTCAGAACAAGCTTCCACACCTCATTTCTTTCAAATTGGTTCAACTCTTCTTGCATTGTGATAACCCATGAATCATCTTTCAGGGCCTCGTCAATGCATTTAGGTTTAATTTGAAAAAGAAAAGCGATGTTGGCACAAAAAAATTTAAGAGAAGAACAAGTTTAAACCCCTTTTGATGTATCTCCTATGATTAGCTCCTTAGGATGAGCATCTATATACTTTCATTCCTTGGGTAAGGATGTTTTGGAAGAAGATATATCCAAGTTGCTAGTTGGAGGAGAGGATTCATTTAAATTCAAAGCATCAAAATTAAGATCATCATCAAACTCATTTTTCTTGAATTCGAAAACTTCATTAAAAATAACATGAATAGACTATTCTATAACCAAAGTTCTTTTGTTAAAGATACGAAAGGCTTTAGAGATAGAAGAATAACCAAGAAAAATCCCTTCATCGGATTTTGCGTCAAACTTTCCTAAGGTATCTTTTTCATTCAAGATAAAACATTTACAACAAAAAAATTTAAAATATGAAACATTGGGTTTTTTGTTATTCCACAATTCATATGGACTTTTGAAAAGTAATAATCTTACTAGAACCCTATTCATGACATAGCATGCCATATTAATGGCTTCGGCCCAAAAATATTTGGGTAGGCTATGTTCGTTCAACATGGTTCTTGTCATTTCTTGTAAATTTCTATTTTTTCTTTATACTACTCTATTTTGTTGAGGATTTCTTGGAGTAGAGAAATTATGGTTGTATCCTTTAGATTCACATATATTTTGAAAATCACGGTTTTGAAATTTGCCATCATGATCACTCTGAATTAATGAAATCATAAACCCTTTTTCATTTTGAACAAGTTTACAAAACTTAGAAAAGTGCCTAAAGTAATCATTTTTGTATGCCTAGAAGTATGTCTAAGTGTATCTAATATAATCGTCCATAATTACAAAGGTGTATTTGCTACCTCCTAGGCTTGATGTATCAATTGGTCCAAAAAAATCTATATGGATCAATTGCAATGGTCTAGAGGTGCTTATTTGATTTTTGGTTTGAAACTACCTTTTATTTGTTTTCCTAATTGGCATGCATTACACACATTATCTTTAACAAACTTAATGTTAGGAATACCTCTTATAAGTTCTTTGGATGAGATTTGAGAGATTAGTTTCATACTAGCATGACCTAATCTCCTATACCAAAGCTAAGCATCATCATTAGTCATTTCATTACAAAGATCATCAATGTCGATAGTATATATATTATTTTATTTTAGGGCAATCATAGATGTATTTTTGTGTGGTTTTTCAATAATATAAGCATTGGAATCAAATATAATGATGTATCCTTTATCACACAATTGACTAACGCTCAAAAGATTATGCTTTAAGCCATCAACCAACAACGCATCTTTAATCAAAAAGTTGGATTTGTTACCTATGATTTCTTTGCCAATGATTTTACCCTTGTTGTTGTCTCCGAAGGTGACATGCCCTTCGTTTAGGCTAATGAGCTTAGAGAAATGAGATGGATCTCCGATCATGTGCCTTGAGCATCCACTATCAAGGTACCATCTCTTGCTCCTAGCTTGTGAATGTAAACATTTCTATAAAAAAAGAATGATTTTTAGGTACCCATTTGACCTTGGGTGCCTCAAAAATCGATTTACTCAACTTATCATTTTGTATAGAGCCTTTTACATTCCTTTAGGAACCCAAATTAATTTGTGTGGACTATATCTCTTAAATGGACATTTATAAGCAATATGTCCAAATTTACAACAAAAGTTACATTTGTTTCAGGGTGAAACATACAAAGTTGGGCCTTTAATAAAGATGGTTGGATTTTTATAAGTGTTACTCACAAAGCCGATTTCATCTCTTCTATGAACATGATTCTTACTTAAAAGAATCATGTTTAAGAATTTGCTACCTCTTTCAAATTTTTCTAAGGTTTCATATAGTTGTAAATTCTCCTTTTTAAGCGTTTCTAATTCATCACATTTTGTGCAAGGAGCTAAACTATCATCATGCTCAATTTTTAATCTATCAAAATCACTAATAAAAGAAGCATGCTCCTTTTTTAACGGTTTATATTTTTTACTAACTATTTTATATTTATCAAATAAATCATAAAAAGCACTTAGTAATTCATCAAAAGATAAATTTGCATCTAATGAACTGCTTACCTCATCTTCGATAGCCATCAGTACATAGTGAGCAACTTGCTCTTTGTTGGTTGGCTGCTTTTCTTCGGATGCACTTGAGTCGTCTCAAGTTGCTTTAAACGTCTTCTTCTTCTTTGGTTGCTTATTCTTTGCTTGGCGACATTCGTTTTGTTGGAAAATCTTAGGGGCGACATCACATGCGTTGTGGAAGAACATAAAACAAAACCCCCAAATTCCCAAATATGTGTTCGTTGTCGTGCGAAGATTGGTGCACAAAAATTTGCAAAACTTAAAACTGCGTATGAGATAGATTGTGTTACCTAGGGAGATCGTATATCCTTGAATCCCTATAGATCTCTATGAGAGGGTGAAGGAGGCCAAGCGCCCTCCTCTCTAGCGGTGATCCACACGGTAGGGCTGCGACGACGCTCCTCAAAACTCCAGGCCTGCTCTAAGGTAGAGAGGAAGAGGAGAATAGGAGAGGCAAGCAAATGCTCTAGCCTATAAACTACTGATTCCCTCTTATTTATAGAGGTCCCTTGTCAACTTAACCTTAATGGATCCTGCCATATTAGGTATTGGATCTCCATCCAACTACCCAAGCCTCTTAGATTAGTGGATCTCTATCCAATAATCTCTTATGGGTACTTATTGGATCTTATCCATAGGATCCAATAATTCAGGAGCTTATTGGATATCCAATAAGATAAGGGCTTCGACGGATATCTCATATTCGAACCTCTACTCATCGTAATGCCTACCATATGTGTGTGACCCTCTAGGCCCAATATCGAGCTGGCCGTGAGTCATGCTTGTCAAAACTCCTTATGGCTTAGTGAATTATTATTTCCATAATAATTCACTCAACTCATCGACAACGGACGTACTTGGCCACTACGCCATAGTCCCTAGATGATACAAGGGAATCCAATTCATTCGACTTGTTTGTCCTTAATTACTATATACGTATAGTCCCTCATCTATCTAATATCCCAGAGACTGTATACCAGGCATGGTGCTGTCAGGCCCATATAGTTTCTACTCGAGTCTCGCTCTAATCGGATTCTCCCGAAGAACTGTTTCTCTCTCACGATTCCTCCTTTCAGACACACCATTGAGCTGAAGTGTATAAGGAGGTGTCCATTGGGATAGAATCCTATGACCCTTGAGGAACTGGGTAAACTCTATACTTAAGTACTCATCTCCTTGATTTGATCGAAGAGTCTTGATACTCTTTCCAGTGTAGTTCTCCACTTCATTCTTATACTCTCTGAATTTCTCAAAGGCCTCGAACTTGTACTTCCTTAAGTACACATGTCCATACCTTGAGAAATCATCAGTAAAGGTAATGAAGTAGGAGTAACCACCAATGGTATGAGTTGACATGGATTAACATACATCACTATGTATGAGTTCTAGTAGCTCAGTAGCTCTTTCTCCAGTTCCACTAAATGGAGAGTTGGTCAATTTTCCACAAAAGACAAGGTTCACAAGTTGCATATGACTCATAGTCGAATGGATCTAGATATCCATCCTTTAGCAACTTTTGAATCATTCTCTTATGGATGTGACCTAGCCTATAATGCCACAATAATGCAATGTTCTCCTCATCTCGTTTCCTCTAAGACACACTTACATTCATGATATATGGAGTAGTGTCTAGCATAAACAAACCGTTATGCAATGTTACTTTCGTGTTGATCTCATCATCTAATAATATTGAATAACCATTGTTCTCGAAAACTAATTTATATCCACTAACTATCAAACCTGAAATGGAGATAATATTTTTGATAATAAAGCTATTATTGCATTAGATGCATATTATCAAAAACATTATCTCTATTTCAGGTTTGATAGTTAGTGGATATCTCATATCACTGAGTCCTCTCCTGTTCCTCAAACAGTTTACGGACATGTAGGAGAATAGATCCGGCATCCATCTTTTCATGCTATCTCTGTAACTCAAGAGTCATGGAGCCCAACATATAACACTGAGCAAGAATGGAATCAGCAATGTACTTCACGTGGCGAGTAATCTCATCCTTGCTTGCCCCTTCCTCGGGCGTAGGCATCACTGTATCAAGGACGTATATGATTTTCTCCGTCGTAAGAACAATTCTCAAGTTGCGGAGCCAATCCGTATAATTTGGACCTGTGAGGCGGTTGACATCAAGTATGCCACGTAAGGGATTTAAAAGCGATATTTTTTGAAAATAAAGATGTAGCAGAAATAAATAACATGCAGATTTTGTAAAAAATAAATAATCAAGATATGGACTTCTATCTTAATATGCTCCCACTATTTTACTAGCAAGTTACGCGACACCCTCAGCACGTGAAACGGAAGTCTTCGACAAACTTCTAGTGGGGATCATGATCCAATCAACGTCTTAGTGTAACCTCGAGGGACTCGACCAATCACACTAAGCCCAAAATGTAGGCAACTCTTGCCGATCACAACTCCTTGTGATTCCCATCCTATTCGGCCTCCGAATCACTATGGTCTCGAGGGACTCAACCAACTATGATGTTCGGTTAAGTCAACACCATCGTTACAAGATGAGTCTGATTCGATGATATACCCTGAAGGGACTCGACCAAGCATACCATGTCCTCAGGTCACTGGTGACATCTCTATGTCATAAGCAAGATAGCAAATCACGATATAGGTGAGCCTCAAGGGACTCGACCAACTCATCATACATCGAAAATCGATCCCTACCTATAACGATGGAAGGCCACGTAGGTTAATCTAATTGACTTACGTTTACCGACTTAATATTATCGAGAGATAGGTTTGTATGATTTGATCTCCTAATATGACATGTCACACATATACATATTTAATATATATCTACATCGTATGCAAATATATATACATATCTAATAGGTGTATAAGCAATCACACCAGATGATCATGGACTACAGCATAATGTGATCAAGCCTGAGCTAGTGGGCCTAATCACTTACATCAAGATCTATATGTGCAGTGGTGCATCTTTATGCCCTATGATTGTCTATCTCGTTCTCATCGATTTTGTCGGCATCTCAACGCATTTTCATGCATCGCGATCGTCCATCTCGTGGGTCCAACTATCGCTTCCATGCTCCCGCTGCGCTTCCTCATGTGATTACAACTTAATCATGGGCATGCAGGCCTGATAATAAACGAGAAATAAAATAGAGGCTTGCAGGCCCTAATAATAATAATCACAAGTATACACATCACACGGTCCATGATCATCCGTCCACATATCATACATCACATGTATAAATCATTATCATTTAGGACTACTAGATAATAATAATAATAATAATAAATTAATTAAATATTTTAATTAATTAATATTTTTTGAAATTAGGGACATACAAGGAATTTTCTAAATTCTGAAGAGTATTTTGGTAATTTTGACAAAAAGGACAAACTTAGAATTTTTGAAATTATGAGGGGCAAAATAGTCTTTTGCCCAAAAACCTAATCCCCTCTTTCTCCCCTTGTTTGCTACGACCGTCGCCACCTAGCCGGCGGCAGCCCTATGCGACGAGGGGCGCGGGGGTGCTGCCCCTGCCCGCGGACGGTGCCTCCCCTATGGTTGAGTGCCGTCACGACTGGTGCCCCCACGGGTGGTTCTGCTCGCGAGCACCTCTGCCCACGGGGGCTGCTCCCATTGTCACCGCCCGTGTAGGCAATTGCCCTACGGTCGACGGTGTAGGTGGTGGTTGCCCCTACGGGCCGCTCACCCATTGGCGAGCGTCGCTGTAGGCGCTATGCCCGCAAGTAGCACCCGCGGGTGCCACCGCCTACAGTTGCAACTATAACTACGCACTACAAGGGAGCTAGCCTGCGGGCGACCGGCCGCCTGTGGCTGCAACTGCGCATAGGAACAATTGCTGCACACAGGCGACTTGCTTGCGGGCGCTGCCCTTGCGGCCACCGCTGCTTGCGGCCCACCTGCATGAAGATAGCATCTTCATGTGCAAGAAGGGCAGCAACAGTTGCTGCCCTTCCTCGCCTATTACGTCAACAATTTTGACATCAAAATTCTTCTTAAAACACAACACACACCGTTCAAAACCAATCTATCGCACGAACAACCTGGCTCTGATACCATTGTTGGGAAATCTTGGGGGCGATATCACATGCACAGTGAAAGAACAGAAAACAAAATCCCCAAATTCCCAAATATGTGTTTGTCATCGTGCGAAGATTGGTGCACAAAAATTCGTGAAACTTAAAACTATGTATAAGATAGATTATGTTACCTAGGGAGATCGTATATCCCTGAATCCCTGTAGATCTCTAGAAGAGAGTGAAGGAGGTCAAGCACCCTCCTCTCTAGCGATGATCCACACAATAGGGCTGCGTCGACGCTCCTCAAAACTCTAGGCCTGCTTGGAGGTGGAGAGGGAGAGGAGAATAGGAGAGGCTAGCAAAGGCTCTGGCCTATGAACCATTGATTCCCTCCTATTTATAGAGGCACCTGTCAACTTAACCTAAATGGATCCTGCCCTATTGGGTATTAGATCTCCATCCAACTACCCAAGCCTCTTAGATTAGTGAATCTCTATCCAACAATCTCTTATGGGTACTTATTGGATCTCATTCATAGGATCCAATAATTCAGGAGCTTATTGGATATCCAATAAGATAGGGGCTTCGGCGGATATCTCATATCCGAACCTATACTCATCGTAATGCCTATCATGTGTGTGATCCTCTAGGCCCAATATCGAGCTGGCCATGAGTCATACCTATCTGAACTCCTTCTAGCTTAGTGAATTATTATCTCTAGCATAATTTACTCAACTCATTGACTACGGACGTACTAGGCCACTACGCCATAGTCCCCAAATGATACTATTAGAACCCTTGCAGATTCTAAGCTTGGGGTTGATCTCTTTAGGGGATCGGCCTCCTTAGAACTCTATAAGGGTTCCTTCCTCCAAGTTGCTACTCAAAGGCTGCAGAAAAGATTCATTTATTGTTTATCAAAAGATGATGAATACATAGCTATTTATAGGGTTTCTAAACCCTAACTCCTAATAGGACTTCTACTCAAGACTCTTATTCCTTTACAACTCCTAATGCTTCTCTAAGAAATAACCTCCTAACCCTAGCCGGCCTCTTCACCTCTTTAAGAGGGGTCAACAAGGTAGGTTAACATGAATGCCCCTATCTGTTAGGACACTCCTAGCTAGAGTCATAATAGACCCACCCTCTTTATATCGGCTTTGTCCTCGATGCTGAGATTCTATGAACTTAGGAAACTGGGTCTTCAGCTCCTCATATGATTCTCATATAGCGTCTTCATGTGGTAAATTATTCCAATGCACCAGTACTTCACTAGAGGGACGTCAACGATGCATCACAATCCTACGATCGAGGATGGCTTGTGGTTGGGCTTGAATAACTCCATCCTTAGTGGTGTTGGGCAGTTGGATCTAGGGTGACTCGTGTTCTCTCAACTTGGGCTTCAAGCATACTATGTCCTCAAGCAATTTAAGATTATACGCTACAACTCCAATAGGCTCTATGATCTAATAGGGACTATAAAAATGTGGGGATAGCTTCATGGAGGCTCGAGTGTTGATGGAGAGTTTCTTGTATGGTTGTAGGCGAAGATAAACCCAATCTCCTACTGAAAATTCTCTTTCGCTTCGTCATGTGTCAGCTTGCTACTTTATTCTAGCTTGAGCGATAGAGAGATTATCCTTTCATAGTTGTCGGAGTTTGTCCCTGTCAATCAATTCTTGGTCGACCTGATCTACCTTGGCCAAGCCAATTACATACTTTAGAATCACAAGGGCCGGCCGACCATACAGTGCTTCATAAGGGCACATTTTGTAGATGAATGATATGTAGTATTATACCACCATTCGGTCCAGGGAAGCCATTTTTCCTACTCCTTTGGTCATTCACTAGTGAAACACTAAAGGTATGCCTCTAAACACCTGTTTACTACCTCTATTTGGTCGTTAGTTTGTAGATGATACGCTGTGCTTATCTTAAGTTTGGTGCCTTGTAACTGAAATAACTCAGTCTAAAATTTACTGGTGAAGATCCTGTCACGATCACTTACAATGGACCTTATCATCCCATGCAGTTTTACAATATTTTCTATGAAAATCTGGGTAATACTAGCAGTAGTGTAGGGATTTCTCATAGCACAAAAATGAGCATATTTCGTAAGTCGATCAACCACCATGAGAATTGTGCTTTTACCTTTGGAAGGTGGTAGCCCTTCGATGAAGTCAATGGAGATATCAGTCCACACCGAGTCCGATATGGGTAGTGGTTGTAGCTTCCCTGGACTTGCCACTGTTTCACCCTTGTGTTGTTGACATACATCACATTGTGCCACATATTCAGCAATAATTTTTTTCATCCCTCTCCAATAAAAATTTTGCTTCACTCTTTTGTAGGTTCTTAGGAATCTGAAGTGCCCTGCTAAAGGTGTAGAGTGCATTTCATGCAAGATGATTTTGATGTAAGGGGAGTCAGGTATAAGCATAATGCAACATTTGTAGCGTAGATCCCTCAAATCCCATGTGTAGTGGGCTATTGCACTTGGATCCTCCAATTTTTTTATGATGTTGCTGATCTCTGGATCCTTCTTCCATTCTTCTCTAATGTCCTCGAGGAAGCTGGTGGTAGGAAGGGAGATGGCTGAAACCGTAGCTTGCTCAGGTAGTTGTGAGAGTGCATCTACAACAACGTTTTCTTTCCCCTTTTTATAAATAATTTGATAATCAAATACAGGAAGTTTGGTTACCCATTTTTGCTGCTTAGGGGATAATATCTTTTGCTCCAAAAAGTACTTGAGGCTTCTATGGTCAGTTTTAATTTGAAATCGCCGGCCGATCAGGTAAGGTCTCCACCTCGTTACTGCGTGTACAATGGCGAGCATCTCCTTATCATATATTGACATGTTTTGATGGGAGGGAGATAATGCCTTGCTAGTGTATGCGAGAATGGCGAGCATCTCCTTATTGTATATTGACACATTTTGATAGGAAGGAGATAATACCTTACTAGTGTATGTGAGTGATCGATCATATTGCATAAGAACGGCTCCAATTCCGACTCTAGATGCGTCGGCCCCAATGATGAAGGGTCAGCTGAAATCTGGTAGCGCTAGCACCGTCGTCGTTCTCATGGCTACCTTAAGTTTGTCGAAGGAAGTGGAGGCTTTGTCCGACCATTGAAAGACATCTTTTTTCAATGGAGAAGTGAGGGGTGCGCTGATCTTCCCATAGTCCTTAACAAATTATTGGTAGTAGCCCGTTAGTCCAAGGAACCCATGTAGTAATTTCACGTTTGTAGGTTTTGGCTAGCCTTTCATTGCTTCAATTTTTATTGGGTCTACCATCATTCCTTATGATATTATGTGCCCAAGGTACTCTACTTTTTGCTGGAGAAAACTATACTTTGGTCGAATTTGGTGGTAACCGGATCAGAGGTCCAACTTCGTGAAGACTCGAGCTCCTTTTAACTCATCAAGAAGTTTATCCATCACTAGTATTGGGTAATTTGTCCCTGACTGTGATGTCATTTAAAGCTTGATAGTCAATACACATCCGCCAAGTTCTATCCTTCTTACGTACAAGTAGCACCGGTGAGGAATAGGGGCTGCAACTTGGCCGAACCACCCCTATTTCAAGCATCTCCTTTATGATATTTTCAATTTCATCCTTCTGGAGGTGAGGATATCGGTATGGTCGAGTGTTCGCTAGTGGCTTCCTAGAAGGATTGGAATCTGATGGTCATGTTGCCGCGTAGGAGGAAGACCGCGCGGTTCAACAAAAATGTCGACAAATTCAACAAGCAATTGGGCGTGATTTTGATCTTCAATTACTATTTTCTTCCCCTCTGGTTGCTATTGGAGATGCATCAAAAAGCCACCATTTACCTTGTGTAAAGCTTTCTCCATTCGTTGGGTCGAAATAGTGGTTGCGTTGCAATCGAGCTTTCCGTGTAGGATGATCTATTTTCCTTTGCTGTAGAATTTCATAATTAATTTGGAGAAGTTCTAAGAGACATTATCTAGCATCGTCAACCATTCTATGCCAAGCACGGCCTCATAGTTATCAATTGGTAGGAGGAAAAAGTTAGTAATAATTTCTTGGTCTTATAGTAATAGTTTCACTTGCGGTCATCTTTGGTCGCACTTTAGGATTCTTCCGTCGGCGACCTTTATGTCGAACTTGCTGCAACCTTCGATGTGGAGTGCCATCCGAGCAGCAACCTTACTGTTTAGGAAGTTATTAGTGCTGCCCGTGTCGATGAGAATAGTGATCGGTTGTTGTTTGAGAAGGCCTCTAACTTTCATCGTTTGCAGGTCTGAGTAGCCGGCTAGTGCGTGTACCGTAACGTCGGTCAGTTGTGGCTCTTCTTCCGCATCTTCTTCTTCATGTTTAAAGCTCTTTTCTAGATGTTCAATGACCTCTTCTTCTACTAGTTCAATCATAAGAAGTCTCAATTTTCTACAGTGATGCTCGCGACTCCACGGCTCATCGTAGTGCTAACATAACTCCTTTGCAGATCTCTCCCGAAGCTCTTCTCTTGTCAACCTTTTTAGTGCAAGGACTCGATTGATAGTAGGGGGGGCTAAGGGCTTTAGTATTACTGGTCAGGGAGTGACCCTAGTTCTCCGGGCTTCATGGTTTAATCGCTCCTCTTGACGTCGTGCAAAAGAGATGGCTGCCATAAGCATGTATGGTTGTCGCACTTTAGCTTCTCCCCGGATCTCCAGCTTCAAGCCTCCAATGAAGGTCCCCAATAGCTATTTTTTAGACTAATCACAAGTTTGATTAGATAACCTTTCAAACCTGGTTTGGTACTCCTGAATGGTGGAGGTTTGTCGGATCTTTGCTAGTTGTCCGTCAATGTTCTCGTAATCGGTTGGTCCGAAGCGGATCAGTAGTCCTTCTTTGAATTGTCGCCATGAAAGGACTCCATGAGTGTGTTCAAACCAGTCAAACCACTGTATGGCATCCCCTTCAAGATGTATAGCTGCAATTTCCACCATGGATGCGTCCGCAGTTTTATAATTCTTGATCTTTCACGCTGCGCGCGAGATCCAACCAATCGGGTCTCCTTCTTCCCATCTAGGGAAGTCCACTCTCATGCGTGGATAGTTGGAGTCGGTCGTAGAGCCTCCCCTCTCTTGGAAGTCATCTCTTTGAGCTTGATGCGATTGGTTAGAGCTCTCTCCTTGATGTGATTTCTTTGGGCTTGGTGGTCGGCCCAAATTGAGTTCGGTAAAGAACACATCGAAGGCTTCGAATTTAGCATTGATTACCTCCTTAGATGTCATAGTATATGCTTTCAAATCTGTGATATTAAGATCTCTCTTTTGTTGTCGAGTTAAAGGCATGTATAGGTTGAGAGAAGTGATGGTCGAAAGGGTTGGTGGACTGATGGATGTAGGCTATGGTTTAGGCTTGTTTTGTGGCTGTTTTGGGTGCAGTTTGAGGGTGTGGTTTAGTGGAGTTTTAGGGCTGGTACTGGATGAAGGTTAGGGAAAAAATTTTTAGATCTATAGTAGATGGCAGCAAAGGTTTGATAGAAATCAGTAGAAGTTGCTGTAGGTATGCGTTGTCTTGTAAGAGAAGAATTATCGTCGAAGAAATAGCAATTTCTCGATGAAATTTCTAGCAAAAACCAAGAGATTTAAGGAGGGAATTGATAGCAAAATCTCAGTTTATATGACAGTAAGGATGACCAATTTAATAAAGAAAATTTTAACAGTATAACGGCAAGGAAATTGGTGCAAGTTGCGATAGTAGAATTCTCGTCAAAAACTTTTAGCGGTCTATGATGAAAATTTATAGCAACATAAGAACGTTTTTAGAGATGAATTCCTCAATAGATCAATCTTAGATGGAAGCCAAGATGATCTATGAAGTGTATAAGAAATTTCGTTCAAAAAGGATTGCAAATAGATCGGTTAAGGCAACAATATACAGCTGAAATTTTCTACAGCAATCCTTCATTCGCAAAGATGATAACTTTTGCGACGGAAGGAATTCGCAGTACGGGATAGATAAGAAGACTTCTTCTTGGTATTTTGAATAGAAAATTATAGCAGCAAAAGGTATTATTGATAGGAGAATACCATATCTCTGATGCAATTAGAGGTGACGGCAATAGATTGATTTGATCTATGGTAGAAGATGACGATGGAGATGGCGATATCAAGAGCAATTGTGGGAATTGCTTGGTTGGTGGTGGGCGGTAGGGATGGCAGCAAAAGTAGCAAGATTATTGCTCTAATACCAAGTGTTAGAACCCTTGTAGATTCTAAGCTTGGGGTTGATCTCTTTAGGGGATCAACCTCCTTGGAACTCTATAGGGGTTCCTTCCTCCAAGTTGCTGCTCAAAGACTACAGAAAAGATTCATCTATTTTTTATCAAAAGATGATGAATACATGGCTATTTATAGGGTTTGTAAACCCTAACTCATAATAGGACTCCTACTCAAGACTCCTATTCATTTACAACTCCTAATGCTTCTCTAAGAAATAACCTCCTAACCCTAGCCGGCCTCTTCACCTCTTTAATAGGGGTCAGCTAGGTAGGTTAACATGAATGCCCCTCTCTATTAGGACTCTCCTAGCTAGAGTCCGAACAAATATAGGGGAATCCAATCCATTGGATCTGTCTGTCCTTAGTTACCGTGTATCTATAGTTCCTCATCTATCTAATACCCCAAAGACCATATACCAGGCATAGTGTTGTCAGACCCATACGATTTCTACTCGAGTCTCGCTCTAATCGGATTCTCTCCGAGAACTCTTTCTCTCTCAATCCGAATGACCATGGCCGGGGATTTATCCAAGCAAGAACACATAGGACGTTCCTCTCATGACACCAAGAGTGGATGATCCTCTATCGACACTCAATAGCCCTCGTAAGGTTGACTACTACTCTCGATGACTGGTTGTGCTAGATCTGAGACATTCAAACCTATAAGTTTGGTATCAAGGAGTGGAGCACTTATACAGGACATCCTTGGTGTCTCAAGTCTAAGGACCAAATACACTATTGGGACTACGCAATCGCTGTCTGACAATAAGGCATCATCAACCATTCAGCATTCCGTAAGCGGATCAATCAATAAACTCATTTACTAATGAGCACCTGTATTGTATCCCTAGTATCCCCACACGAGCAGCTATGAGACCAGCTGCATCCATCATATGGATGGGTATACAACATACCAATCTATCCGGTTATCTCGATGTCCTTCTCGAGTAACCTATGATCGGGATTATTTAGGATCTGTGTTTAAAGGCGAATCAATCTCATTATCATGATCTCATCATGATCCGATTTCCATTACACAGATCCAAGGATATCACAATATATATATGCATATATGCAATAGTTTGTGTCAAAATATAATAAACAAAAAGATTGTGTGTCAAGTCACATGTGCCATCACTCATATGATTGGCTTATAGGCATATGACTAGCATACTTTTGAAATGTCCCAACTTCTTGCATTCGTAGCATATAACTTATTCTTTCTTGGATTTAATTTTATTTTTAGTATCATTTTTAAATTTATTCCTTTTTATGAATTTTTTGAACCTTCTTGTCAAGAGTGTCAAGTCATCATTGTAGCCCTCATCACTTGAATTTTCTTTCAAGTGGTCTTCTTGAGTTCTTAGTATCATATCATTCCTATTCTTTGGAAGGTTATTCTCAAGCTCTTCATGAGTGTTGCAAGTCATCTCATAGGTCATTAGTGACACGATAAGTTCTTCGAGAGGAAAGTTATTTAAATCTTTGGCCTCTTGAATAGCCGTTACTTTAGGGTCCCAACTCTTTGGAAGGGATCTCAAGATTTTATTAACAAGTTCAAAGTTCGAAAAATATTTGCCAAGAGCTTTTAAACTTTTGACGACATCCGTAAAACGGGTGTACATGTCAACAATAGTTTCACTTGGCTTCATCCGAAAAATTCATAAGTATGAACTAAAAGATTTATCATCGACTCCTATACTCTACTAGTACCTTCATGAGTGATTTCCAATGTGTGCGAAATATCAAAAGCCGTTTCATAAATAGAAACTCGATTAAACTCATTTTTATCTAAAGCACAAAACTAGGCATTCATAGCCTTGGCATTTAAAGTGAAAGCCTTCTTCTCCAACTCATTCCAATCATTCATTGGAAGAGAAGACTTTTGAAAGCCATTTTTCACAATGTTCCATAACTCAAAATCTATAGAAATTAGAAAAATTCTTATTGTAGTCTTCCAATAGGTGTAATCTGTCCCATTGAACATGGGTGGACGTGTAATTGAATGACCCTCTTGGTTGTCAAAAAAATACCATCTCTCTTGGGTTTCAAACCAAACAAGAGTGATCTTACTCTGATACCAATTGTTAGGATCAAGAGCGGTACTAAGAGGGGGGGTGAATTAGTGCAGCAGATAAAATCGTCGGTTTTGTAAAATATTTCGTTCGTCGAAAATTGATTTCGAAAAGTGCTTGACTTTAGAATGAAAGAACTAGCAATTAACTTAGAAAGTAATAGTAGTAATGAAAAGCAGAATGGAAATGAACACACCAGAATTTGTAGTGGTTCGGTCGTTGCAACCTACATTCACTTCCGATTCCTCCTCCGTCGAGGTCACTAGCGTCCACTAATGGTCCTCCTTCAATAGGTGAAGACCAATCACCTATTTACAGTGCTTTCTCCTTTTCACAAGTTTAGGATATAACCCTTATAAGCCAAAAAGTGTGACATCCCTAGATTTCAAGGTACTAGCGGTACCATCGTCATTATTGGGCGGTACTACCTCTTGCAGACTGACACTAGGTGGTACCACCGCTTAGTCTGGGTGATATGACCGCCTAACAGGGCGGTACCACCGCTTAGCAGTATTAACTACTAGCGGTACCATTGCCCATAGCACCTAGGAGACTGAGTCCCAAGCGGTGCCACCGCCGACCCTAGCGGTGCCACAACTGACCGTGATTTCAGGTGCTGAATAAGCTTTTTCAACCGGTCCAATTTAGCCTTGTTAAGGGCCCAATTGGCCCATAACTGAGTTAGTGGGATTACCTCCCAATCCTAACTCAACTTAAGGTCTAACTATGATAATTAAGCTATTTAAACAAGCAATATTGATCTGATATGTCAATTGTTCTTCCGGCAAGCTTCTAGCGAATTTTCGACAATCTCTCGGTAATGTTCTAGTAGACTCTCGGTAAGCTCCTAGACTTTATGACGATCTTCTTAGCGAGTTCCGATGAGTTTCTTTGGTAAGCTCCTGGACTTCTCGGTTAATTCCGACAGAACTTCCGACAAACGTCCGGACTTCCGATGAACTCTCGAACTCCTAACGAGATCTTGATCTCGACTCCGGCACTACATTTGCATTGTCTTACCGCTATCATAGTTAATCCTACATACATTAGATCAAATAATTTACCAATTGATTTCATCATCAAAATGTAAGATTCAACAATTATCAATCTATACAGATCTCTTCACGTTTATATTGACTTGAATCATTAGGTGACCGATTGGTGATTTAAAACTACGTGCTGTCTATCTACCTGCAATTGTTTTTGCTCCCGTGATCTACGCGTGACAGAGGAGATGTTGGGATTACACCTTCTTCAGATTGTCCTTTGCGCAAAGTCAAGGTTGTGGGCCAACCATTGGACTTTTTAGTTAAGCCACCTGCTATGACCCTCTTTGAAGTCTTCGCTTGCTTTGCAGATCCATGTTGCTTCAGCAGCAAAGACGAGCCTCGAGGCATCAATTCTGGCAGGCCATCAAATGCACTCATTCCACTTGGGCCGAGAGAAGTTGTCCTCCATCGCTCAATTGGTACCAACACATCAACCTCTTTGTCAAAGGAGTCACCCACCGTCACCACTTTGTGCCACCGGCCGGGCTCGTACGTGCTTCCACTAACAAAAGGTGAGAAGAATTGTCATAGCAGCCACCCTCTTCTATCGGATGTTTCCACGGCACTGGAGAAATGGATCAAACAATAGGGTGCTTGTAAAGAACGGCATGACGCTCATAATTTGCTCTCACGAGGACTCTCGGGCCTTGATTTCTTCCTTTCAGACTAGTCTTCGGGCTCTTTCCTTATCTTAAATGTGAGGCTTTTGATAAAAGTATGCGGCCCCAGCTTCTCAGATCTGGTCCCTCCCGTGTCACGATGATGACGGTAGGAAGACTGTGACACCTCCCGTGTTCATACTTTAGAACCGCACCACCTCGAAACCATGGTGGTGTTAGCTGGACGAACCACTGATGATTATGCTACTCCTACCGGAACTCCTTCTATGTTTCTGATATCATTGGTTCGACTTGGCCAACCTCGATGCAGAAGCTGAGATGGTGGCGAGAGTTGTTGAAGTTGCCTATCGTCGCTTGATGGATTCCCCTCAACAAGCAAGCGCCACTGATGGAGGTCTGTTTGCTCGATCACACAGGCACTTCTTTTGATTCTCCAATTCCAAGATTTGGGCATCAACAGTTTGTTTTCTTCTTCATATTTGATTTCCTTTAAGAAGATTTATGGCTAGATCTGATACGAATTTGATATGACTTGGAACGGCAGAGGGGCAAAAGAAATCGGGTTCGTCTGCGATGCAGATTATGGTGTCAATTCTCGTAGTTGTTATATTTGGCACTTTATTATACTGCATATACTGCTGGAGGTGGAGGAGACGCAACGGTAGTCGACACCATTCAGTAATCCTAATGTCACAGACGTATGGAATTCGTCTGTTGGCTGTTGGCTAATGCTCCGTTTGAATGCATATCATCTGTGAGACGAGCCCAGGTGGAGAATCTACGGCACATATCGAGCTCCGACTTGTCTGTCATGGATCTAGCCACAATACAAGCAGCAACAAATAACTTCTCCGAGGACAATAAACTGGGAGAAGGCGGATTTGGCCCGGTTTACAGAGTACGTACCTGAACATCTTCTTTCAGTGTATCTGTTAATCGATGCGAACAGTCGAGTGTCTTGATGACTGTTTGCGCCCTCAACAATCTATCTTCCAGGGAGTTCTTTTCGGTGGACAGGAAGTCGCTGTTAAGAGGCTGTCGACGAAATCCAGGCAAGGCAATGCAGAGTTCAAGAATGAGGTGGACCTAATTGCTAAGCTTCAGCACAGGAATCTTGTGAGATTGTTGGGGTGCTGTGTGTCGAGGGATGAGAAGCTACTCATCTATGAATACCTTCCTAATAGAAGCCTTGACGCCTTTCTATTTGGTTAGTGAAATCATTAGTTCTTCAAATCAGCCATGGATTTCGGAACAAAAAACCACATGGTCTTAACCTATGGAGCTTTTGGCTTCTCTAGATCCAAACCGGCGGCCTCAGTTGGATTGGCGAAGGCGATTTCTCATCATCGTAGGAGTGGCGAGGGGCCTGCTCTACCTCCACGAGGACTCTTTACTCAAGGTCATCCACAGGGACCTGAAAGCCAGCAACGTTTTGTTGGACAACAAAATGAATCCCAAGATCTCAGACTTCGGCATGGCGAAGATCTTCGAGGAGGAAGACTACGAAGTCAACACTGGCAGAGTCGTGGGAACCTAGTGAGTGAATCGAGACTTGTCTTCCTCCACAGACCAGCTGCGACCGCTGTCTGCTAACGTTCTTAGCTTTGGAATTAACAGTGGTTACATGGCTCCGGAGTACGCAATGGAAGGCACCTTCTCGTTCAAGTCTGACGTCTTCAGCTATGGTGTTCTCCTGCTGGAGATCCTGAGCGGGCAAAGAAACGGGGCATCGCACGTTCTGCAACGCGGCCAAACCCTTCTCAGACATGTATGCGTGATCTCTGCTTCACCATTGCTTCTTCTCTTCCATCACTTGGTAGTTTCTTCAGATGCTCGAAGATTCAATGTGTGGCAGGCATGGGAGCTGTGGGAGAAGGACAGAGCCACCGAGTTCGTGGATCCGTCACTCGGAGACTGTTACCCTACGAACGAAGCACGCCGGTGTTTCCAGGTTGGGTTGCTGTGCGTGCAGGAGAGCCCAGACGACAGACCCACCATGTCGTCGGTGCTGCTGATGTTGAAGAGTGAGCAGATGCCTCTCCCCCTGCCAAATGAACCCCCGTCGTTCGCAAGGTTGAGGACGGACGGACTCAAGTCATCGGCGACCAAGTCTGATTCAACGCGAACGCATTCTGTGAACGAGGTTACCATCACGGTGATCGATCCACGGTAATGCCTGCAGATTCACTCTGGCAGGAAGTTTGTGGTGCTGAACATTTTTTGAGGCAAAAATTAATGTTTTGTTGCAAATGACCTTTCTACATATTTCAGGAGAACGCAGCAGTGTGTATTCTACATATAATGCACTTGTCATTGGATCCGAGTAATTATCTCTCTTGTATGGATTTAGCTCCGTCATCAGGCATTACACTCTCCCCCTCGTAGGGGATAGTCTTACTACATCAATAAGTATACCGTTGTCACGAAGCAAATGATAAGGGCCAAGTGAGAAAAGACCAAGCAAGCCATGTTATTAAGTGGAGGAGATTATAATACGCCTTTTGGCCTCAAATAATGTTTACTTGAATTGATTTATATGAATACGATAAGCACACTGTCACTAACTTGAGTTTAAATAGTTTAGACTAGCTGCATATACTCATCAAATTAATAAATCAATTATCTAATTAAGTCAAATACTTATTTCAATGTGTCAAATCTATAATTATTCTTTCATCAAGTAGGGCTTTTCTTTTCAAATTTTTACATATGTCAGAAAAAAAACAAAACTTAAGCTCAACTTATGATCATCATATTAGTATCCACTGTTTAGTGCCATATAGACTAAAAAAAAAAAGTGAATTTAACACTAAGTAGAATACTTTGTCATATCCTTGTATAGGTACAATTTTCTTTCTTTCTGTGAGATGATGTGAACTTAAAAATAGGCTATTGTCACCATCATAAAATAGAGGATAATATATGTGGGAATCTATTGACGTTTTACTACAGTTTCTTCGAAGAAAATGATGTCTCACCTAGAGCATCGATAAAGCCAAAAGTTGAACATCATCTCCATAATAATCAAAGACTGAGACTCAAAAGTCATTGGGAGTAGTACTAATCGAAATGACATTCTAAATGAAAATGCTATTCGAAGTATTTAGAAGAAAATTAGTTCGATTTTTCTGAATATAAAATATAAAAAATTATTTGAAAAAGTAGTTCTTTTAAAAGCCAATAAATTATTACCAGAAAATTATGGGGAAACAAACGGGATATAAAAGCCAGTTGGCAAGCAGAACTAACCAAGGTGTGGTCAGCTCAGGTTCAAATTAATGAACAAGATTTTAAATACACATCACCTTTGCCTTATCGAACATGAAAACAGTGACATCTTTATGGTCCATGTTATACATGTTAAAATAACGCCAATGCACATAGTCTATATAAACTAGTGTCCTAAGATATATAGGAGTATGAGGGTGAATCCTAAACCGATTACTTATTCGAGTCCCAAACATTTTACGAGTTCTTAACTATTCGAGAGTCAGAGGCTTAGCCCTATGATAGGAGTACCGAGCCGAATTGATAGGAAAAAGCACAAGTACAAAGGCTACAAGGTCTTTAGGTTTCTTTATTAACAAAGTATGTTTTTTCATTGCTCTAGTTCCTTTATATCATTGTTGTTTGAATTTTTTATCCTTTCTTACTTTTTTTATCTTGGTTTTCAGCAAGTGTTATTATGGAAGAACGTTGAATAAGACTATGATACAGTCCAAATTACAAAGGAACGTCGGGGAGAAAAGATCAAAATGCCATGAAGACCACAGGTAGTTGATGAAATGATGCTCCCACATATTTTCAAGAGTACTATGATCATAGGTATTAACGTTAGAATATAAACTCTTCCAAGAAATTTTAAAATTTTATTTCTGAATTAAAAATAAATAAAATAAGTTTATTTTTTAATAGTTATTAGAGAAGAAGACAAGGAGAGTTAATATTAGGATCGAAATCAATACTAAAAGGGGGGCTGAATTAGTATTTAAGAAAAACTTTCGTCAAATCAAAAAAATCTCGTTCGATGAAAACCAATTACAAGTGCCCTTGACTTAAAGTAGGTGCAAGATAGAGTGAGCAACAAAATAAGTAAGCAATAAAGATAAATAGCAAAGATGAGAGCACACTGAATTTATAGTGGTTCGGTCATTGTGACCGACATCCACTCTCGATTCCTTCTCTATCGAGGCCACCGACGTTTACTAATGGTTTTCCTTTAATGGGCGAAGACCAACTACTGTATTACAACTCTTTTTCCTTTTCACAGGTTTAGGAGACAACCTTTACAAGCCTCACACCTCTCTTAGAATGATCACAAATCTTAAGGAGGAGGAGGATACTTAATATTTTTTCAACACTTTTACAACTCAAAATCTTAAGATTTTTGTTCACTTTTCATGCACTTTCATGCAGGAAAGAGTAAGGTATTTATAAGCCTCAAATGACTTAAAAAATAGAGCCAAAAAGTATATTATCCTGGGATTCCGGGTATTTACAGTACCACCACCATTATTGGGCGATACCATCATTTGTCAGACTGACAATTGGCGGTACCACCACTTGTCAGTCTGACATTGGGTGATACCACCACCCAGTTTGACATTAACACTAGGCGATACTATTGGGAAATCTTGGGGGCGACATCACATGCATGGCAGAAGAACATTAAAAATAAAATCCCCAATTTCCCAAAGATGTGTTTGTCGTCATGTGAAGATTGGTGCACAAAATCCGTAAAATAGAAAACTGTGTATATTAAAGATTGTGTTACTTATTATTAGAGAAGAAGACAAGGAGAGTTAATATTAGGATCGAAATCAATACTAAAAGGGGGGCTGAATTAGTATTTAAGAAAAACTTTCGTCAAATCAAAAAAATCTCGTTCGATGAAAACCAATTACAAGTGCCCTTGACTTAAAGTAGGTGCAAGATAGAGTGAGCAACAAAATAAGTAAGCAATAAAGATAAATAGCAAAGATGAGAGCACACTGAATTTATAGTGGTTCGGTCATTGTGACCGACATCCACTCTCGATTCCTTCTCTATCGAGGCCACCGACGTTTACTAATGGTTTTCCTTTAATGGGCGAAGACCAACTACTGTATTACAACTCTTTTTCCTTTTCACAGGTTTAGGAGACAACCTTTACAAGCCTCACACCTCTCTTAGAATGATCACAAATCTTAAGGAGGAGGAGGATACTTAATATTTTTTCAACACTTTTACAACTCAAAATCTTAAGATTTTTGTTCACTTTTCATGCACTTTCATGCAGGAAAGAGTAAGGTATTTATAAGCCTCAAATGACTTAAAAAATAGAGCCAAAAAGTATATTATCCTGGGATTCCGGGAATTTACAGTACCACCACCATTATTGGGCGATACCATCATTTGTCAGACTGACAATTGGCGGTACCACCACTTGTCAGTCTGACATTGGGTGATACCACCACCCAGTTTGACATTAACACTAGGCGATACTATTGGGAAATCTTGGGGGCGACATCACATGCATGGCAGAAGAACATTAAAAATAAAATCCCCAATTTCCCAAAGATGTGTTTGTCGTCATGTGAAGATTGGTGCACAAAATCCGTAAAATAGAAAACTGTGTATATTAAAGATTGTGTTACTTATTATTAGAGAAGAAGACAAGGAGAGTTAATATTAGGATCGAAATCAATACTAAAAGGGGGGCTGAATTAGTATTTAAGAAAAACTTTCGTCAAATCAAAAAAATCTCGTTCGATGAAAACCAATTACAAGTGCCCTTGACTTAAAGTAGGTGCAAGATAGAGTGAGCAACAAAATAAGTAAGCAATAAAGATAAATAGCAAAGATGAGAGCACACTGAATTTATAGTGGTTCGGTCATTGTGACCGACATCCACTCTCGATTCCTTCTCTATCGAGGCCACCGACGTTTACTAATGGTTTTCCTTTAATGGGCGAAGACCAACTACTGTATTACAACTCTTTTTCCTTTTCACAGGTTTAGGAGACAACCTTTACAAGCCTCACACCTCTCTTAGAATGATCACAAATCTTAAGGAGGAGGAGGATACTTAATATTTTTTCAACACTTTTACAACTCAAAATCTTAAGATTTTTGTTCACTTTTCATGCACTTTCATGCAGGAAAGAGTAAGGTATTTATAAGCCTCAAATGACTTAAAAAATAGAGCCAAAAAGTATATTATCCTGGGATTCCGGGTATTTACAGTACCACCACCATTATTGGGCGATACCATCATTTGTCAGACTGACAATTGGCGGTACCACCACTTGTCAGTCTGACATTGGGTGATACCACCACCCAGTTTGACATTAACACTAGGCGATACTATTGGGAAATCTTGGGGGCGACATCACATGCATGGCAGAAGAACATTAAAAATAAAATCCCCAATTTCCCAAAGATGTGTTTGTCGTCATGTGAAGATTGGTGCACAAAATCCGTAAAATAGAAAACTGTGTATATTAAAGATTGTGTTACTTAAGGGGATCGTATATCCCTAAATCCCTGTAGATCTCTAGGAGAGTGTGAAGGAGGTCAAGTATCCTCCTCTCTAGCGGTGATCTACATAGGAAGACTGCAACGATGCTCCTCAAAACTCCAAGCCTGCTATTTGAGGAGAAGGGGAGGAGAATAGGAGAGGCAACCCAAAAAGCTATAGCCTATGAACCATTGGTTTCCTTTTATTTATAAATGTCTTCTATAAACTTAATCCTAATGGATCCTACCCTATTGGGTATTGGATCTTAATCCAACTACCCAAGCCTCTTAGATTAGTGGATCTCTATCCAATAATCTCTCATTGGCTCTTATTTGATCTTATCCATAGGATCCAATAATTTAGGGGCTTATTGGATATCCAATAAAATAGGGGCTCCGGCGGATATCTCATATCTGAACCTCTACTCATCGTAGTGCCTACCATATGTGTGTGACCCTCTAGGCCTAATATCGAGTTGGCCGTGAGTCATACCTATCAGAACTCCTTCTGGCTCAGTGAATTATTATCTCTATAATAATTCACTCGACTCATCGACTACAAACGTACTAGGTCACTATGCCGCAATCCCCAAACGATACATAGGAATCCAATCCATTGGACATGTCTATCCTCTATTACTATATACCTATAGTCCCTCATCTATCTAATATCTAAGAGACTGTATACCGGGCAGGGCGCTGTCAGACCCATATGGTTTCTGCTCGAGTCTCGCTCTAATCAGATTCTCCTAGAGAACTCTTTCTCTCTCAATTCGAATGACCTTGGCTAGGGATTTGTTTGAGCAAGAGCACATGGGATATTTCTCCGAGAGTGGATGATCCTCTATCAATACTCAATAGTCCTCGTAATGTTGACTACCACTCCCAATAACAGATTATTCTAGATCTGGAACCTCCAGACCTATAAGTCTTGTATCAAAGAATGGAGTACTCATACAAGACATCATTGGTGTCTCAAGTATAAGGACTAGATACACCACTGGGACTACGGAATCATTGTCTGACAATAAGGTATCATCAACCATCCAACATTCCATAAATGGATCAATCAGTGAACTTATTCTCGAATGAGCACCTGTACTATATCCCTAGTATCCCCACACGAGCAACTATGAGACCAATTGCATCCATTATATGGACGGGTATATAGCACGCTAGTCTATCCGATTATCTCGATTCCCTATCGAGTAATCTATGATCGGGATTATTTAGGGCCTATGTTTAAAGGAGAATCGGTCTTATTATCGCGATCTTATCACGATCCAATTCCCGTTACACAAATCCAAGGACATCACAATATATATGTATATGTAATAATTAATATAAAGTGATAAAATATCAAATAATAATAATAAGCAATAAGACTGCGTATCAAGTCACACATGCCATCACTCATGTGATTGGCTTGCAGGGCACCTATGACTAGCAATCTTCCATTGGACCTAAAGTTAATCACCTATGTGTCTGATCCCCAGTAAACCCTTGTGACGCTCAAAGACAATTTGAGATAATGGCTTTGTCAGTGGATCTGCGATATTATCTTCAAATGGAACTCTTTCCATTGCTACATCTCCTTGGGTCATGATATCTCTGATTAGGTGGAACCTCCTCAGAACACTTCTGATGAGACCCAGGTTCCTTTATTTGAGCAATCACCCCGTAGTTGTTGCAATATAAAGGAATTGGCTCATTGCTACCTAGCACGACTCCCAGATCTGTGATAAACTTCTTCATCCAGACTCCCTCCTTTGTTGCCTCTACTGTAGCAATTTACTCTGCCTCTATGGTCGTGTCAGTAGTAGTATCTTGCTTGGAACTCTTCCAGCACACTGCTCCTCCATTCAGAATGTATATATACCTCGAATTTGACATGATATCGTCAACATCAAATTAGAAACTCGAGTTTGTGTAGCCTTCAACATTAAGGCTACTACCTCCATATACCAGTAAAAGATCCTTAGTCCTTCTTAAGTACTTAAAGGATACACTTTACTCTTTTTAGTGCTCCAAGTCTGGATCCACTTGATACTTGCTCATGACACTCAGAGCTTGCACTATATCAGGCTTGGTACATAGCATGACATACATAATAGACCCTATCGCTGAGGCATATGGTATCCTATCTATATTTGCCCTTTCTTCAAGAGTCTTTGGGGACATACTCCTAGAAAGTGATATCCCATGTCTCATCGGTATGAGACCTCTTTTGGAATTTTCCATACCAAACCTTTTGACAGTGGCGTCTATATACTTGGATTGAGACAAGCCAAGCATCCTCTTGGATCTATTTCTATAGATATGAATCTCCAAGATATAGGATGCTTCCCTTAAGTCTTTTATGCAGAATTGTCTAGATAACTAAGCCTTTATTGTGGATAGCATTGCTACATCATTCTCAATGATCAGAATGTCATCCACATATAACACCAAGAAGGTGATAGCGCTCCCACTTACCTTCCTATACACACAAGGCTCATATTCGTTCTTAACGAAGTCATAAGATCTGATTACCTCATCAAATCTTATGTTCCAACTTCGGGAAACTTGTTTTAGTCCATAAATGGATCTAATCAACCTGCACACCTTATCTGGGCAGTCTTTGGACATGAATCCCATAGGTAGTATCATATATACCTCCTCGAGGTTGCCATTGAAGAATATAGTTTTCATGTCCATCTACCAGATCTAATAATTATAGTGTGCTGCAATAGCCAATAGAATTCGGATGGAATTTAGCAATGGCAACAGGTGAGAAGGTTTCATCATAGTCAACACCTTGCCTTTGACGATACCCCTTAGCCACTAGCCTTGCTTTACAAGTCTCTACCTTTCCATCTACTCCGATCTTCTTCCTGAAGATCCACTTGCAACCGATGGGTATAATACCCTCGGGTGTATCAACTACGTTCCAAACCTTTTTGGAGTACATGGAATCCATCTCAAAATTCATGGCTTCTTGTCACTTCCCGGAGTCTATACTCATAATAGCCTCCTCATAGGTTTGAGGATCAATATCCTCAACATCCTCTCCTCTAATATGTCCCACATATATCTTAGGAGGATAGGATACTCTACCGGACCTATATAAAGTCGAAACATGTGTGCTAGTTACCTGAACAAACTCGGGCTATGGAGTAGTACTTGAGTTAGATTCTCCAACCTCGCTCAACTCTATTATGCTCCCATTGTCTTCGCCAAGAATGTGTTTCTTCTTAAGGAACACCGCTCTCTTGGATACAAAGACCTTTTGGTCCTTGAGATGATAGAAATTAAACCCACAAGTTTCCTTGGGGTATCCCACGAACTTGCACCGCTCCATCCTAGATTCCAACTTATCGGGGTTGTGTCTTTTAACGTGGGTAGGGCAGCCTCAAATCTTAACAACCTTAAGATCAAGTTTTTTTCCTTTCCATATCTCATATGATGTAGACACTACCGACTTAGTTGGAACTCTGTTTAGAAGGTAAGCGGTGGTCTCTAGGGCGTATCCCCAGAATGAGATAGGTAGGTTAGCGAAACTCATTATGGACCACACCATATCTAATAGTGTACGATTCCTCCTTTCAGATATACTATTAAGTTGAAGTGTATAAGAAGGTGTCTATTGGGATAGAATCCTATAGTCCTTGAGGAACTAGGTGAACTTTATACTCAAGTACTCACCTCCTTGATCTGATCGAAGAGTCTTGATACTCTTTCCACTCTGGTTCTCCACTTTATATTAGGAACGAGTTGGCACTAAGAGGGGGGGCAAATTAGTGCAGCGGTAAAAACATCAATTTCGTAAATCTTTCGTTTCGATTAAAACTGATTTCAGAAATGTGTTTAACTTAAAACACGTTCGTAAGAGTGTGCAGTTAGAGTAAAGAGGAAGTATGGCAGTTTGCAATAAATGTAAATAGCAAAGTAGAAATACAAACCAGATTTTATGGTGATTTGATCATCGTGACTTACATCCACTCTCGATTCCTCTTCCGTCGAGGCCACCGGCATCCACTAACGGTCTTTCTTCAATGGGCGAAGACCAAATACCCTTTTACACCCCTCTTCTCCTTTTCACAAGTTTAGGAGACAACCTTTTACAACCCTCTTTTATAAGGTATCCCTCACACACCTCCCTTAGAACTCTCTCTAAGCTTTAGGAGGAGGGAACTCAACTTTCTAATAGGGTTTACAACTTTAGAATCATATATTTTTGCTCACTTTTCTTGCTACTCCATGTAGGAATAGCTAGGGTATTTATAGACCCAAATGACTTCAAAACTTGGAGCCAAAATTTAAATTTTCAAGTCTTCCGGGTATGGGCGGTACCACCTCCTGCACTGGGTGTTACCACCACCTACAACCTGACATTGGGCGATTCCATCGCCCAGTCTAGTGGTACCATCGCTTGACACACTGTCACTAGGCGATACCACTGCCCAATCTAACTGTACCACTGCCTGACAACCTCGGAGACCGAGTGTTTCGAGTTTTCCAACTCACAGGCGGTTCTACTACCTGTTCTGGCGGTGCCATAGCTTGGCCCAACATTTGGGTCATTGAATTGGCCTCCCAATGAGCTCAAATAATTCCTAATTTAGGCCCAATTGGTCCCTAATTGAGTTGGCCCAATTCCAACCCAATTATGTGCTAACTATGAATTTTAAGGGATACACTAAGCTAAATAAGTCCGGTAAGTCTAGGTTTCTTTTGGCGAGCTTCTGGCGATCTTCGGACAAACTTTCGATGATATCTTGGCAATGTTCCAATGGAATTCCAATAAGCTCCTGGACTTCACAATGATCTTTTTGGTAAGTTCCGACGAGCTTCTTTGGCAAGCTCCTGGACTTCTTAGTCAATTCCGACAGAACTTCCGACGAACGTCCTGACTTCCGATGAACTCTCAAACTCCCAATAAAATCTCATTTTTGACTCCGAGACTTCATTTTGCTTTATGCCTTGATCACTATCATAGTTAATCCTGCACACTTAAAACCTACTTCGATCTAGATAATTATTACAAAGCTTAAATCAAATGTTGTCCGACATGTCATTAATTTATCGACGCTTCGTCCGATTCTTTGGTGCATCGTCCTCTCTTATGGCCTATTGCCCAATCGGCCAGTTGACCTCCGCAACTCTAATTTCCTTAGTGCAATATCCGCTCTTCTTCGCCCGATGCTTAAACCCATGTCCCGAAGCCTTCTATCGATTCGTCGACCGATTCTTCGACGCGACGTCCAATCTTCTGACATGTTTTAATTTGGCCCAACATGATTCTTCTTGCTTTAATTGTCTCATCTTGATCGAAGCTTCTTGTGTTACTCAAAATGTAGATTAAATCATAAACACTCTCAATTGGTTTCATCATCAAAATCCAAGATTCAATACTTTATTCTTATACTCTTTGAATTTCTCAAAGGCCTCAGACTTGTACTTCATCAAGTACACATGTCCATACTTTGAGAAATCATCAATAAAAGTAATAAAGTAGGAGTAACCACCTATGACATGAGTTGACATGAGTCCACATATATCATTATGTATGAGTTCCAGCAGCTCAGTGGCTCTCTCTCTAGTTCCACTAAAAGGAGAGTTGGTCAGTTTTCTATGAAGGCAAGGCTCACAAGTTGTATATGACTCATAGTCGAATGGATCTAGATATCCATCCTTTGGCAACTTTTGGATCATTCCCTCATGGATGTGACCTAGCCTACAATGCCACAAGTTTGCACTGTCCACCTCATCACGTTTCCTCTTGGACATGCTTACATCCATGATAGCATTTGAAGCTTTTCCAAGCTTCTATTTCCCCCTCTTTGCAAGATACTCTTTGCAATTCCTCTTCCAGTGCCCATCTTTACCGTAGTGAAAGCACTAGTCTTTGTCCTTGGCCAGGTCTTTCTTAGCAACTTTTGCTTTACCCGGTTTGCCCTTGCCTTTGCCATTCTTAAGGGACTTTTCTTCTTTCATTTTCTTTTTGGTCTCACTAGTATAGAGAACTAGCTTCTCTTTCTTGATAGTGCTCTTTACCTCCCTCAACATATTGAGGAGCTCAAGGAGAGTCACCTCAAGCTTGTTCATATTAAAATTTATTATAAACTGTGAAAAGGAATTTGGTAGGGATTGAAGCACAAGATCCATACAAAGGTTATCCTCTAGGACCATTCCTAGACCTATGATTTTCTTTATCTACTCAATAATCTTTAGGATATGGTTCTGAACCAATGTCCCCTTAGTATCCTAGCGTGGAAGAGGCTCTTGGATATCTCATATCATTGAGTCATTCCTTATTCTTCAAACAGTTTGCGAACATGTAGAAGAATGTAATTGACATCCATCTTTTCATGCTGTCTTTGTAACTCAAGAGTCATGGAGCCCAACATGTAACACTGAGCAAGAATGAAGTCATCCATGTACTTCACGTAGAGAGTAATCTCATCCTTACTTGCCCCTTCCTCGGGCATAGGCATCACTGTATCAAGGATGTACGCGATTTTCTCTGCCGTGAGAATAATTCTCAAGTTGTGGAGCCAATTCATATAATTCGGACTAGTGAGGTGGTTGACATCAAGTATGCCACGTAAGGGATTTGAAAGCGACATTTTCTGAAAATAAAGATACAGCAGAAATTAAATAACATGTAGATTTTATAAAAAAATAAATAATTAAGATACGGACTTCTATCTTAATATACTCCCGCTATTTTACTAACGAGTCATGCGACCCCCTCAGCACGTGAAACGAAAGTCTCCGGTAGACTTCTAGTGGGGATCTGGATCTAATCAGCATCTTAGTGTAACCTCGAGGGACTCGACCAATCACACTAAACCCAAAAGGTAGGCAACTATTGCCGATCACAACTCCTTGTGATTCCCATCCTGTTTGGCCTCCGAACCATTATGGTCTCGAGGGACTCGACCAACCATGATGTTCAGTTAAGTCAACATCATCGTTACAAGATGAGTTTGATTCGATGATATACCCTCGAGGGACTCGACCAAGCATACCATGTCCTTAGGTCACTGGTGACATTTCTATGTCATAGGCAAGATAGCGAATCGCGATATAGATGAGCCTCGAGGGACTCGACCAACTCAACCTACATTGAGAATCGATCTCTACCTATAATGATGAAAGGCCACGTGGGTCAATCTAATTGCCTCACGTTTATGGACTTAATATTATCGAGAGAGGGGTTTCTTTGATTTGGTCTCATAATCTAACATGTCACACACATAAATATTTAATATATATCTACATCGTATGCAAATATATATACATATCTAGTAGGTGTACAAGTAATCACACATCTTATGAGCAATCACACTAGATGATCATGGACCATAGTCTAATGTGATCAGGCTTGAGCCAGTGGGCCTAATCGCTCACATCAAGATCTATATGTGCAATGGTACATCTCCATGCCTTGTGACCGTATATCTCGTCCTCATCGGTTCCGTTGGCATCTCGATGCATCTCCATGCATCGCGATCGTCCGTCTTGTGGGTCCCGCTATCGCTTCCACACTACTATTATGCCTCATCGTGTGATTACAACTTAATCATAGGCACGAAGGCCCGACAATAAACAAGAAATAAAATAGAGGCTCATAGGTCCCAATAATAATAATCATCCATCCACATATCATACATCACATGTACACATCATCATGTAGGACTACTAGATAATAATAATAATAATTAATTAAAAATTTTAATTAATTAATATTTTTTGAAATCAAGTACATGTAGTAAATTTTTTGAATTATGAGGGGTATTTTAGTAATTTGACAAATGACATAATTTGGAATTTCTAAAATTCCTAGGGGCAAAATTATCTTTTGCCCAGAAATGCCCTAAGCCCCTTTCTCCCTTGCTTGCTGCGGCCGCCGCCATAGCTGCTGGCCTACCTGCAGGTTACAAGTAGCTGGCCGCAAGCGACCGACTACTTCCTACCAATCACCTACAGGCCTTAGCCAAAGGCTGCAAGCAGCCAATGGCCAACCTATAAGGGCAGCAATAGTTGCTGCCCTCTCTTACCTTTTGTGTCAATGATTTTGATTATAAAAGTCTTCCTGAAACACAACACAGTTTAAAACCAATCTATCACATGAACAACTTGGCTCTGAAACCAATGTTGGGAAATCTAGCGGGCGACATCACATGTGCAATAGAAAAACATTAAAACCAATATCTCCAATTTCCAAAAAATATGTTCGTCGTCGTGTGAAGATTGGTGCGCAAAATCCATAAAACAAAAAACTACGTATATTAAAGATTGTGTTACCTAGGGAGATCGTATATCCTTGAATCCCTATAGATATTCAAGAGAGGGTGAAGGAGATCAAGTGTCCTCCTCTCTAGTAGTCATCCACATAATAAGGCTACGATGATACTCCTTAAAACTCTAAGCCTGCTATCTGAGGAGAAGGGGAGGAGAATAGGAGAGGCAACCCAAAAAGTTCTAGCCTATGAACCATTGGTTTCTTCCTATTTATAGAGATCCCCTGTCAACTTAACCCTAATGGATCTTGCCCTATTGGGTATTGGATCTCCATCCAACTACCTTAGCCTCTTAGATTAGTGGATCTCTATCCAATAATCTCTCATTGGCTCTTGTTGGATCTAATCTATAGGATCCAATAATTTATAGGCTTATTAGATATCGAATAAGATTGGGGCTCCAATGGATATCTCATATCCGAACCTTTACTCATCGCAATGCCTACCATATGTGTGTGACCCTCTAGGCCCAATATCGAGTTGGTCGTGAGTCATACATGTCAGAACTCCTTTTGGCTCAGTGAATTATTATCTCTATAATAATTCACTCGACTCATCGAATGCGGACGTACTAAGCTACTATGCTATAGTCCCTAGACGATATAAAGGAATCTAATCCATTGAACCTGTATACCGGGCATGGTGCTGTCAAACCCATACGATTTCTACTCGAGTCTCGCTCTAATCAGATTCTCCCGGAGAACTCTTTCTCTCTCAATCTGAATGACCTTGGCCAGGGATTTGTCTGAGCAAGAGCATATGGAATATTTCACTCATGACACCGAGAATGGATGAGCCTCTATCGACACTCAATAGTCCTCTTAAGGTTGGCTACCACTCCCGATGACCGGCTATGCAAGATTTGGAACCTCCAGACCTATAAGTCCGGTATCAAAGAATGAAGTACTCATACAAGACATCCTTGGTGTCTCAAGTCTAAGGACCAGATATACCAATGGGACTACGAAATCGCTGTTTGACAATAATACATCATCAACCATCCAGCATTTCGTAAGCGGATCAATCAGTGAACTTATTCTTTAATGAGCACATTTATTGTATCCCTAGTGTCCCCACATGAGTAGTTATAAGACCAGCTACATCCATCATATGGACGGGTATACAGCACACTAGTCTATTCAGTTATCTCGATGTCCCTCTCGAGTAACCTATGATTGGGATTATTTAGGGCTTATGTTTAAAGGTGACTCGGTCTCATTATCGTGATCTCATCACGATCCTATTCCTATTGCACAAATCCAATGACATCCAATATATATGTGTATATGCAATAATTAATATAAAGTGATAAAATATTAATTAATAATAATAAACAATAAGATTGTGTGTCAAGTCACATGTCACTCACATGATTGGCTTGTAGGGCACCTATGACTAGTAGATACCACCGCATGACTCGGCTTCGCAGATTGGGCTCTAGCGGTACTATCACTTGACAGCATTAACTATGTTGGGATCAAGAGTCTGTGATCGGCACTAAGAGGGGGGGGTGAATTAGTGCAGTAGTAAAAGTTACGTCTTCAAAAAACTTCGTTGCGATTAAAACTGTTTCCGACGTAAAATTGTTTCGTAATGATGTTAACTTTGAAAGCGTATGGAAACGTATTTGATGTAAAGTAGGGAAGGCAGTTTGCAATTAAGATAAAGAGCAGAATGTAAATGCAAACTGAGATTTAGAGTGGTTCGGTCAATCTTGACCTACATCCACTTTCGGCTTCCTCCTTCGACGAGGTCACTGGCGTCCACTAGAGGCCTTCCTTTAATAGGTGAAGGCCAATCACCTTTTACACCCCTCTTCTCCTTTTATCGGGTTTAGGAGATAACCCTTACAAGCACTCACTTCTCCTCTCTCAAATTAGTCTAACACTTTAGAAGAGGGAGAGGAGATTACACAAGATTTCAACAGCGTTTCATTGCTTTTAGACTCTTTGTGCTTGTGTGTTTTAACCAGTGATGAGAGGGGTATTTATAGGCTTCAAGTTGATTCAAACTTGGAGCCTAAAAATATCTCATCCCGGGTTCCCCGGGCACGGGTGGGTACTATCACCTGCGTTGGGCGGTACCACTACCTACTGTCAGTCTAACACTAATACTGTCCTAGGCAGGTACCATTGCCCAATCTGATGGTACCACCGCTTGGGATGCTGTGCTGGGCGGTACCACCGCTTGGCACCCTGCTAGGGGTGGTACAACCGCCCAGACTAGTAGTACCACCACCTGACATAGTCTCGAAGATTGTGCCACGACGAAGAGACTTATTGGGGCATTATTTGAGCCTCTTATTGGGCCTAACATAGTTCTTACATGGGCCTAGCTGGCCCCTAATTGGGTTGGCCCAAATCCAAGCCCAATTATGTGCTAAATACAAAATCCTAAGACATTTGCTAAGCTAAACAAGTCCCTATGTCTATTCTTCCGGCGAGCTTCTTGCGAACTTCCGGCGAACTTCCGACGATCTCTCGGCAATGTTCCGGCGGACTCCCGGCAAGCTCCTGACTTCACGACGATCTTCTTGGCGAGTTCCGACGAGCTTCTCTGGCAAGCTCCGAGACTTCTTAACTGGTTTTGCCAGAACTTCCGACGAACGTTCGAACATCCGACGAACTCTCGAAC
>LVTN01001190.1:0-80033 GCA_001649415.1 Musa itinerans
CAAGGGGTTCAAGAGAGATAATAATTGTTGTTTTTTGTTATGGAATGTTTATATGAAAAAGATATATGATAAAATCACTTTATTCCACTAGTGATAGTATATCAAGCGTCATTAAATATATAATCATCATGTGATTTTCAAGGTAAAAGAATGTCAAGTCAAGCGTCATTAAATATATAATCATCATGTGATTTTCAAGGTAAAAGAATGTCAACTCACGTGGATAAATATCAAAGACAAACGATTATGAGATGTGATTTTCAAGGTAAAAGAATGTCAACTCACGTGGATAAATATCAAAGACAAACGATCATGAGCTGCCCCTTCGTTTGTCGCCCACGTGCATAACAAATTAAGAGGAGGTTATTGCATAGAGTATTATGAGTTGTCTTCTCAAGAAATATTTCATAGAATATTCTATTCCTTTACGATCATATATAAAAATATCATCTTCAACATAATGAAAAAAAAAATATGGATCATCTTTTTTTTATCACTTACATCTACACTCTATACCTCAAGATACTAATTTGGGCATCGAGAAATCGAGTCGAAAAATCTCTTTCAACCTCGATCTTCGTGCAGATGGCATCTCGAGAGCTCAATATTTTTTTACCTTGGAGGCACCTCGAACAACCATACACATACATGTTTAAATTACGTCGGGTTGACCAGGACATCAACGACTTTTTTCCTCAATATTTTTGGCCCTAGAAGAAGGGCCGAATGTTGGAGGAATGTTTGTCCATCGACTCTCTCGATGAATACTCAAGCAAAGAGGTTTTGTCCCTGACCCATAATAATTTCACTCAAAGGGAGCAACAACAACCATTTTTGCATATGGACTTATCCATCTTAGTGCAAATATCGATGTGATACTAGCATTTATTCAACGATTAGGATATCTCACCCTAGCGACCTCGAGCCACCTGCGCATCCAACTTCTAGTTTGAGTCTAATCATAATGCGAGAACAAACACCCAACCAACCTGTCTTTTCAAGGCACAAACAACTAATCCATCTTTTCAACAGAACAAGCACCCGATCAACCCATCTTTTCATTAAGCAGCGAAGTACTCAAAACTTACTCAACCCATCTTTTGTTAGTGAAATGATTTCTTTCTTTATTGTTGAGTTTGTTGTTTTTAACTTAAGGATTAATCAAGACATTCTTAAATCTCACCCAGCAAGTATAGATGCTAACAAGCATGATATAAGTCATCACTTCACTTTTGTCTTAGTTAGCCCAACAATAGATGCCACCAGCTCAGTCATGATCACGAGCTCAACCGCCATTGTCATTGGCACCTATCGAGGTTCCTCCACTTGACGTGGTGCCAACATTCCAAGAGCACCCGAGACCCATCGAATCATTCGCTGAGGGGGCACTTCAGTTCCCAATCGTGGAATTCAATGGATCATACCACCACTCTACCCTACTTGAACCCAAGACTTATTCGATAGATTCGACAAAGGATTCCATGCGGATCCAATTATGGTATATGGATTGACATTTGGAGAAGATACAACGAGTGTTCTAATAATCTAAAGGGGAAGCGTTGGTCATCCCATCTCGGATCAATTGCCATTCACCTAGAAAATCTAGGAAAAATTGATTCCAACAAACTTTCACCTATCGTCATTAGAGGCATTTGATGGCAATGTTAACCTAATAAAGCACATCGCAACTTTTCGTACCTAAATATCATTGTATGGCACTTCAGATGCCCAGATATGCTGCATATTCCCGACCACATTAAGAGGCTCAGCACGAAAATGATACACTCACTTGAAGCCACTTTCCATCAGTTCTTTTGCTTAGTTCACGAGGAAGTTTGAACTTCACTTCCTCGGGAATGTGCGCCTGAGGTTGTCAATGGTAACGCTTCTCTAACTTAGGCAAGGGGAGGAGAAAATGCTTGCGGACTTCATCACTTGATTGACTAGTGAAATTTGAGACGTAGTAGATGCCCATCTATCATTCATAAAATAGGCGTTCATAATGAGGCTCATGCTCTCTCACACATTTTGGTAATTGATGGAGAGACCATCGATGACAATACTAGAGAAACTTTAGAGGATCAATCAATATATTACCACAAAGACAATATTCTTGGATAAGAATGAGAAGTCATACAAGAGCTTGAGTAGGAGCAACCATAATCTACCCCCGATCTTAAGGTCACCATGACAAAACATAAATCAAAGACTCGAGTTATCTTGCCCAAGGTCGGAGCTAACCCTAAAAACATGATTAGAACTAAAGTTTTTCTACAAATAAAATATAAAAGGATATTTTAAAGACTCACCCTAAAGACTCTATTGCAAAAAGAGGTAACTCTAAATACTACTGATTCTACTAGGATTATGACTATGCTAATCATCTCACAAACAACAGGTCCAATCATTTGTAGATTGATAAGAGGTACAGATCAACATCCATTCACCGGTTCCATGTGGCCTTTGTTTGAA
This sequence comes from Musa itinerans, assembly GCA_001649415.1. NCBI lineage: Eukaryota > Viridiplantae > Streptophyta > Magnoliopsida > Zingiberales > Musaceae > Musa > Musa itinerans. The sequence continues at coordinate 2,473 of LVTN01001190.1, forward strand.
GCAATTTTAACTATAGCACGCTGCAAACCAAGCAAGCTAAGAAATTATAAACATTGTGATCCCAGAAATGACACTACGTCATCATACGTTACTTTGCTTGTATAACTTTGTATCCAGCACTTGCTTCCCGCACATGGCACACACCCCTGAAGCAGAAAATGGATGCAAGTGTTAAGAACACCTTCCAAGATTCATTTTGAACAAGAACCAACAAATGATTAATTCCCATATGCAATTTCTAAAGATTTAGCTGTTTGTTAGCAGTAATCCAAATGGCAAGGTGGCTTAAGTTCTGCTGACGAAAGTCACAAGTTACAGATAAACTTGCTAAACTAAAACAAACTAGCCATTGAGTGAAGATCAACTAAGGAAAGCTTTTGTCAGATAATGAGATAAATTAAAATCTAATCTAACCTGCATTCAGAAGTAACTTCAATTTATTATCACGTTCTACATAGAGATCAACTTAGTGACAGAAATTGAAAATTCTGGTGCACATTAAACTCATGGCTACAAAACTACATGACAGAAGAACGTCATGAGGACCTATAATAAGGATCACCAAGATGGTTAGCAAATGAATTAATACGACAGAAGAATCATCATGAGGACCTATAATAAAGATCACCAAGATGGTTAGCAAATGAATTAATAGCATCATAATTCTTGCCTTTAGAGTATGCACAAGTATGACAATATTTTGCATCTTGGTGTACTTGTTGTTTGCAAATCATGCACTTGGTATTTCCATAAGGTGTCCATCTGCAAGATTGTAAACACCAAATATCAGTTCATAGCAATGACATGTATAAAGTGGTATGGCTAACAGCAATAGAATTTAGAACAGATAACAATGACTAAATGAAATAAGTTAACTGGTTGTTGGTAAAACAAGATAGGTCAAATCTTAGGAAAAAAACTAACCCTGCAGCATAAATGTTCCTACTTGTGTAAAAGAAATATGATAAACATCTACTCTATAGCATAAGAAAGCAGCTTCCAGGGACTGAAGAATAATAAAACACAAAAGTTCATATGCCATATTGGTAACAGTTAAGTTTGATTTGCCATCGTGTTAGCAGTCACTATCCATGTTGCATGGACATGGATACCAAAATCTGATATGGACATCCATCCAAGTGTTTGATTTGGGAAGAGACAAAACAATGATATGACCCATGAAAATAACAATTAACATAGAGCCACATATGGAACTACTTTAAGGATGAACTTCTACAATAAGAACTTAATGCCTATTAGTATAACTTCAGGTTTACAGATTCTAGATCACGTGGTTAGGCTTGCTCCACACAAGTTTTTTAATAATCTTTAAATATTTTCACAAGAATAAATAACACAACTTCCAAAACATGTGTTCGGAGTGACATTGCTGATGTGACTTAAATCCAACACCCAATATAACATTTCCAACTTTTCCTAAACAAATATGCAGACCTAGAAGTTTCCTAAACTTACTCATCACTGTCGTCAATGTCGTCTACTAAATCTTCTTGCATTAGTATGGAGCTGAACATAAAGCATTTACAAGATGATGCTCAATTGAGGCAACATGATGGTTTGCTGCAAAACTAGAAGACTAGTCAGATGGTAGTAACAGTAAAGGTCTACCTCAAACACTGAGGAACAACCATTTAAGGAAGACTCAAAAGGAGGAGATAATGACAATAATTTCTGCATGTTGCATTATATCAAAGGTACATAACTCCCAGTGTTGCATTAACAGTGTGCCACTGAAAAAAAAAAAAGGTGTCACCTTCATGTTATAGTTAGGTCATGGACCGAACAACTCACCAGAAACCGTCAATAAGTCATCCTTTTACTTCAAACACAGAACTCACAGGTTCCCATACTAATGCTTGAAAATATTGGATACCACAAGTTGCTTCCAATGCTTAGAAACTTATAAAAGAACCCATTTGAACATAAACACTCGAAGTCTTCTATTTATGGTATGAAACATGCATTGCAATCTCCAGAAGTTTTAGATCAGACACCTGCACCATATGCACAGTTCTAATATCTTTGTATATCCACTTCTATGCTCCATCAACCATGTATGCTTCACAGATCACTTCTCATTTGAATGATTAAAGTTGTGTACTCTACTAGCACCGAAGATCACTAAAGCTACAAAGTAGTTCATCTTCCCCTCCATTTCTCTTGAATCTGCCTTCTCATGTAAGAACCATTAGTTGATTTCCTCATGCCATTGCAAGCGTAACTAAGGTTTACATCTTGCACAAATTTTCAGGCCCATTTAACATGGTAAGAATGATTGCTTTTACAAGAATGAAAAGATTACAAGTAATGCTTCTAGCTAGTTGACGCTCTATTGGGTCTGAAGACACTAGATGTACAGCAAACTTTGTTGATGTAATATAGTTTTCCATAATGTGATAGTACTAGGAATTCATAAGGCAAGGAAAACAGAAAACATAATGCAAAATCCTTGTAAAATCAAAACACATTATGTTCTCTGACTCATTATTTCCAAAAAACTTGGTCCAATCATGACTTGAGAAAATGGCACCAGCATTTGTCAATATATCACATTAGGGTTTTGAATCTCTATCTAAGCCCAAAAAAAAAAAAAAATCAGAATGGAGGATATCACAAGCATCCAGAAATTACGATGTGATCGTTCCTGAACAAGAAAGAGCAAAGAAAGTAACGATTGCTAGGAAAATCTGAAAGCAAATGTTTCGTCCGATCTTATTCATCTGTTTCCGGAAGACTCGGACCACTCTTGGATTCAATAGATGGAACCAGCAATTTCGCATAACTGGCGACATGTCAAATTAGGGTTTCAGAACCTCTTCTATAACATAATAGATCGAAAACTATGAGCTGAAAAATTGCCCTAATTTATAGTTTAGTTCGAAAGCACTAATCTAAAAGCATATCAAACCCTTGCATCAAAAGGAGAGGGCGTTTCTCTGGTACCGATGCGAGAAGAATCAAGAATAGACCTGTTCTTCTTGGAGAGGAGCTTGTTCTCATTGATCTTTCGGCCGCCGCTCTCGGTGGTGTTGCTGGCGCCCTCCTTCCACTTGTCCGGCACGATTACCTTCGCCAGCTTCTTCTCGCCTGCAGACGAAAACAGAGAAAGAGAGATCGTTAATCATACAAGAAAAAGGAAAGGAAATTTTAGGGTTTAGAGAGAGGGTCAGTACACTTGTCGCACACCATGGTTGTTTTCTGATAGAGATCGAGCAAATAGAGGAGATATTACAGACGAGGGGAGAGTCGAGGAAATAAGAACCGTAAAATTAAGGTGTCTGCTGTTCCGAGGAATATACGGAGAATACCGGCTTGATGTAGGCACCAAGAGGTCCCCTGTTCCGGCTCGGACAGGGTTAACCTCTGGGATCCAACCGCTTCGCGAATATTGAGGGCAGCTGCCTGTGGTGGTTCCACACAAGACCGCGTTGTATACCTGTTTCGGCTGGGCCAGGATTCAGTTTCTTTCTTAGAGCCTCAGCCATCGGATTCGATGGCTTTCCGAATCTTAAGGTATCTGTCTTTGGCCTCCGATAGGGTTGAGCCCTTGGATTCAAATGCTTCGCGAATCTTAAGGCGGTTGCAATCAGTTTCTTTCTTAGAGCCTCAGCCCTCGGATTCGATGGCTTTCCGAATCTTAAGGCATATGTCTTTGGCCTCCGTTAGGGTTGAGCCCTTGGATTCAAATGCTTCGCGAATCTTAAGGCGGTTGCAATCAGGCGGTCCAACGTGTTTCTTCGTTGGAACCTGGAGCCCTCGGATTCGAAAGTTTCGCGAATCTCAAAGCAGATGCCTCTGATCACTGGTTTCGGCTTCGATTTCTAATACGCAAGCCACGTCGGTGGAGGACTCCGGGAGGCGCAGAGCATGAACGAGCGTCGGAAGCTCTCCCGAGAAGAGACTCCATGCCCGTCTATTAGCTTCCAGAAGGTTTTGATGATTTCACTTTGCCTTTTATTGAGAAGATAGTAGGAACGAGTTCATCATTGCAGAGAACGACGAATGATAATGTCTGCTCACTGTAGGCAATGATCATGATCAGTTCCTAATTCAACTCTAAGGAATACATCAACTTTTATATCAGTATTTGTAGTAGCAAAGGTTTAAGCAGTAAAAGTAGCATTAGTAATCAAAGAAATTTATGTCATAGGTAATCAGAAATGTATGGCATTCTGACAAGTATTTGTAGTAGGAAAAGTATAAGCATATAATCAGAAATGTATGGCATTCAGACAAGTATTTGTAGTAGGAAAAGTATAAGCAGTAAAAGTAGCATTTGTATGCAAAGAAATTAATGTCCTAGGTAATCAGATATGTATGACATTCTGATTAGTGATGTTGAAGCAATCTGCCGTAAACATTTTGGGAATTAACGCACAATTCACAAACTTTTGCCAAAATTCAATCATGCAATTGCTCATCGCAAAATGACCATGGTGTTCAAGGCCGAAAATTCCTGAATAACTACCAGTTTTCCACAAGATTTGCTGGTTGACAGTTTCTAGTGGGAGTCGCGTTATTGTGCTTCCAAAGACATTACTCAGAATTTGGTTGTCCAGACAGCATATACAACAGAATACAAGGTGTTCAATCTTTTGTGGAGACCGTCCGAAACAGCCTCAGTAAAGGAAAACAGTCTTTGCTTGATGAGCAAGAATGTATTCACTTTTTTCGTCGCTTCATATCCTGTATTAACGAACATGCTAAATTTTCTGTCTAAGGACATGCCGCAACTGAATCTTTTGACTCTCCATCCTTGCCTCCATCAACTGGGCCTTTAAACTGTACTTCTGTTTGCCTCGTGGCCACTCAATACACCCTTTCATTCCTCGAGTCGTATGAAGATTCAGTGAATCAGCAGAGCTCCACTGTGTTATGCTACCTGGGCTTAAACCAACTTCACCGAACCCTAAGTCAGGAGACAAGGTTCCTTTGGAGATCATTCCATTTGACAGCCTTCCATTTGTATGCTCAACTGAAAGTTTCTGATATTCTTCACCATTAGTTGAAGCTCGGGTTCCATTGGAGATCCTTCCATCTGAAAGCCTCCCAGGTTTCACCTCAACCGGTGTTCTCTTCAGGTCTTCAATAATATCATGTGTTGATGATCTCCAAAGCCTACATATTGAAGACACCTTTTTTCTTGACATTGCATTTGTAGAACAATCCATGATGATTTCGTTATTCAGTCTGTTGTTTCCGTTCTCCTCCCAGTCTGCTATGCTCACTGAAGCATTGCTTTCTTTACAGTAACCATTAACAGATGGTTCACTCACATCAAGTGTATTGCTTGAGCCTTGCTCCTCAGCATGACTCACTGTTTCCCAGTCACTATCATCTTCTACATCATCATCGCTATCTATCAACTCATGCTGCTTCATTGGATGTCCTTGAAAGACTTCTGTCTCAGGACTTGCGGTGTTAACCTTGGACGCATGGCTTCTAGGGCTATGATCACAGCAAAGTTGGATGTCTCTTTCATTAGTTTCTTGTCTTGGTTGGAGTTCTTCAAAAACGGCGTAGATGTCTTCTGAAGCAGGTGGTGGCTGGTAAGAGAACTCTTTTATCTCTTCAACAGTAACTGAGTTTGCTTTTTCTTTAAGCAACTCAGCTTCCCTCCTTAGTGCAACAGCCATGTCTGCATCCATCCTTGCAGCCAAAAATGCTTCTAACTCTGCTTTCAGGTCCCTCAGTTGCGAGTATTTCTCCTCAAGAGTCAGCTTTGCATCAATTAACTTCATCTGAACCCTTTCTTCACGCCATACCTCTGCCATCTGCAGCATCCTCTTCTCCTCCTCAACTTCTTCTCGGATATTTAATGCTTCCATCTTCAGTGATTCAATTTCAGCTTTGTCTTCGCCAATCTCTTTCGTGAACTCATCACAGACCTCCTCAACAAGCTCACGTGTTTTGCATTCTTTTTCATACTCCTGCAAGAACTGCTTCGCAGCCAACTTCGTCTCAGCGAGTTCATTGACCAGCTTGGTATGGACAATCTCTATCCTTTGCCGCCTTTTCCTCTCTCTATCAAGGTCAGCCTTCATTGCCTTGATTATAGCCTGGACCTTCTCGTGCTCTCTGCTCCACCATGATGCCTTCTCATCAGCGAGGCTTTTCAAGAATTGATCCAACTTTTTCTTTGCTGACCTCTGTTCTGTCTCAAGCTCACCGACGCGGGCATGAGCCTTTTCCAGCTCAGTACGGAGAGACGAAACAATGGACACTGTGTTCACATCCTCATCTTCCACAACCTTCAGGTGATTGTAGAATCGATAGACCTCCTCCAATGTCATTGAGCTGCCAGGGTCCCATTTAGTTGCCTTCTCCATCGCAGCACTCGGAAATCCAGCAAACTGTTCAACATGAAAAATATCAACCAGACTTACAGTAGCTGTCTAAAAAAAAAGAGGTGCAGGAATACATTCAGACCATAGAAATAAAAGGCTTATCCTGTGGATATTTCCATATTTTGGACTTAAGACTGAGACAGGACTGGCAAAATCGTTCTTCTTATTTTTATTAGTGTGGAGATCAGTGCTGAGGGGATTACAAAGTAGCTGAACTTCTTGATACCCGTGGATAGGGCTTCAAAGTAGAAAGGAGAGGTGCAGAGTGAATGAATAATGGCATTCATACATACAAAGTGCATCGTAGACTATGGACATGCATTGACAACCCTCATCAAGACTATAGATGAGAGATTCGTAGTGAAGTTGACTAAACACATAGCATTCTTTAGGATTGTTAAAGATGGATATGGTATTAACAACTGCTTGAGTTCCAGGATTGATGAGAACAGCAAGAAATCTAGCACAAGTCAGGTAAAAGGAAAGACACAATGTTTTTAAGGACAAAATATCCATGTCTTTTCCAATTCCTTCGAGAATCAAGAGTAAAGGGGATTATATTTTCCTTTTCTTAAGAGCATTTGAGGATATTTCAAAGGTTCCGATTTGGATGATCTTGAACGAACGGAGCAATAAAAACTTGGTTTTTAACACGTGTACCATCAAAATGTGAACTCTCCACAAGATCCATACCAATCTACATAGAGAAAAGAAACCCTATAAAGATGGTGGGAATACTGGTGCTACCCTACCTCAAGATATGGAGGAGTTCGCCGGCCTTCTCCTCCGCCGCCGCGGACGCCGCTACCGGCATCCGGAGGCTGCAGATGCCAGATCCCCGCCGCGAGCTTCCTCGCCGAGACTCCTGGGAGAGGCGGCGGTGCCTCACTGGAGCCGGCATTCTCGGCCTTCCGGCTCGGCTTCGGCGGGGGTGCCTCGTTGAACTTCCACCGAAGCAAGGGGGTGGTGGGGCCGCTCCTCCTTCCGCCGGAAGCGGGGCCACCCTTTCTCAGGCGGGCTTCTGCACCAGCACCGGGGAATCCGGGGTTCCGAATCCGGCCGCGCGGATGGAGCTTCGTCGCCGCACGGGGACCGGAGTCGGGTGGCGGCGCCAGGGTTTTCGAGGAGAGGATCCCAGGGAAGCGGGCGGAGGTCGGCAGTGGCTACAACGTCACTTCCACAGCATTACAGAAAGAGGGAGAGCGAGCGACCGAGCAAACCGTGATTGCTCACAAAAGCGCAGAGAGAGAGAGAGAGAGAGGGAGAGAGAGGTTTAGCAAAAATTAAAAAAAATAAAATTACAAAAAATAAACTTTGAATATAAAGAAGTGTATAAAAATGTAAAAAGACCTCAACTGCTCCTAATATATATATTTTAAATATTAATCTAAATTAAAGTATCAAATTAACTTAAATTAAACATAATGGCATATATAATTATGTTTCAAAGGAATATGTATACTAACCTTATCTAAAAAGAAGAATACAAAACATCACTGATTTTTCAGTTACAAAATATTTTTACCTTTTTAACATATAATTCTACTTGAAAAAAAAAATCAAGTAATAAAATTTATACTTACCACTAAAATAAAATTGAATTTGCTAAAATAATTTATATATCAATTTAACATTTTATTACAATGGAGTGATTTGCTCCGCATCAACTGTCACAAAATACGTGCCTCTGCATCTGCATCATATAATATAATCACCCTCTTCCATAAAATAAAGAAGTAATGAATTAATTATACGATCAATCGAGGGCGATATGTGGAACCAGATCTCGTCTGAAGCTACCCTTCCTGTTTCGGCTGAAAGTCCCCACTCAGGGAACACGCTCAGTTGCACTATCAATGTCCACGTGGCTCTCTGCTAAACGATCCGCATAATATTTGCTGTGCTGGCGGTGAGTGCGGCGGAGGCGAGGCGGTGCACGAAGGACCTCGAGAGGCGTGCTTTGTTACCGCCACGTCATACCGTGCCACCACGCCCCACGCGACGAGACCGGCGTTCCACCGTGATTGGTGGGTCGGCTGCCGCAGTTTGTCATTTCGTTTCTCCATTTATTTACTTCGTCATTATTTAATCTTGCTTGATTTAGCCTTATTTATCGATGTTCCATCATTATGTCCTCGGTGTCGCTTACAATTTATGCGCGTTGGACGAGGTTCTGATCAAATCTGATTCGGGTCGTACCTGAGTCCGACCCGTTTAGGCAATTTAGGTGGCCATAGCACGAAGATCGGAACAAATTTGACTTGATCGGTAAGTGGGTCCTCACCGAATCCGACCCGTTTAGACTATTTAGGTGCGGCCATAGCACGAAGATCGGATCAAATTTGATTTGATCGTTAAGTGGGTCCTGTCCGAATCCGACCCGTTAAGACCATAGAAGCGGTCCTGGAATCTCCGATTTGGCGCAAAACTCCCCCCAAAATTTCCCTGTTTCCCCCTCAATCGAGCCGAAGGTGAGGAAGACCATTGAAGCCCTTTTACTCTGAGCTTGCTCTCCCATTGCCTCCCTCGATTCCCTTCTCCGTTTCGATTCCGGATGGGCGACTTCTCGGCTCCCTCCTTCTCTCTCGGCCTCGATCTCGACCTCGCTGATCTCCCCACCGAAGGTGAGGAAGAGGAGGAAGAACAAGAGCGACCTCCTCTCCCTAATCCATTGTCCGGAATAGAATCTCCTACCTTGGAGCTCTTCCGAGATCAACGGTTGGAAGAGCGAGAAGCGATTGGTCCTGGAATTGCGTCAGTTCCGGAGCCCATCTGTGGAACCCCTCTGCCGGCTCTCAAGCGACTGCGGCGAGGCCCGCCTCCTCCTCGCTGTCGTAGCAATTCGCTGCTCGCTCATTCTTCTTTAGATGATGGTGGCGGTGAACTGAGAGATGATTCGATGCTGTTATACGATGACATCGAGGAGTTCTCATCCCCGGAAAATAATCCGAGTCGAGGTAACCGACGGCCGTCTTAGGGTTTCTGTCAATTTTTGGGTCTTATCTTGGTTGTTGTATTGTTTTATGTTTTATCATGTGCATATTGAGAGAATCTTTCTCCAAGGTTCGGATCAGTTCTTGGAAAGACGTTCAGAAGTCAAAATTTTCCTATTATAAGAATATAAATTTTTGTAAAGGAAGGGATAAATTTTTGCAGGGATGTAGCTTCTTAGAGCACCACCATAGGCTTTCTTTCCATTTCTTTCTACTCTATCTCCCTGCTTTAGGTGTTTTGCATTTCTTTAAGGGTTTATGCCACTTCAGGTACAACAATGGATGGAGCGTGTCTATCCTTTTTTAAGGATCATGGTCACGAAATTTAAATTAGCTCAAATGAAATCAACTATGAATTCAGCTTCTTCCAAAGGCAAGTAAGCGTTTGAAGCTAGGTCCGGCCAGATAGAGCTATTTATGCCTTTGTCAGTCAGGAGACCCTCACCCTTTCCTGCCCACTTAAGGTTTTAGTCTCAACCATGTCTGGCTACTGATTCTGACTGGGCTTCGGTTACTGAATCATCATTGAATTCATATCCTTTGATGAAATTGAGTAATTATCATGATTGCAAGATTCTACCTGTTCTTGACTTTGACATCTGAAGAACCATCATTCATATGGTTGTTCCAGTTGTAGATTCTATTCCAATTTCTTCCTAATTGGCTTTAGATAGTGAAATGCCTTGAGCAGCCTTTTCTAGCAACAGACAGTTGACTTTGATGATTGCCTATCATGCACAATTTTTTTGAAGAAGAATATATTGATATGTTCCTCACGCAAATATGGCAGCAAGATTATGTTCTTAAATCTCTTTCTAATAGCTTACCTTTTAGATTGATAATGGACATATAGTTTCAGAATCCAGTTTTACTTTCATTTTATAAAATCACTATTACAAAAAGGTCAAGCTTAGAATTTCCTTCTGCTAATGGTTGATGTTGCAGATAAGTCTTCTTCAGTACAAAACCACATTGCTGGCAGCTTTTCAAAGTTTTCGCTGCAAAATCATGGAGTCCTTACAGGTCAATCTACAACTAAGTTGATGGTGCCAAAAATCTCACGACCATTTGATGTCTTACCTTCAGCAGTTTCCCATGAAATCTGCAATAAGAAAGTGTTTCAGAATTTGAGTACTCCCATACGAAAAATACACCTATTGAGTTCAGATTCAGATGACTCAGCCAGTGAGGACAAATACAAGTACAAAAAAAAAGTTGATGCATCTAAATTGAGGCATCAAAACCTAATTACAGAGAATGAACAGCAGACAAGTTTGAAATACAGCAAACATCTGGAGGATAGTTTTTGGAAAGATTTTAGTCCTGTAAAGAACATAAACTTAGCCACGCCTGCTCTGGATGAGTTCTGTGAAGAGTATTTCAAATCAAAGAAGGATCCAAGACCAGGACAGCACAGAGAAGAGGATTTGACTTTTTGCAGTTCAAGAGTAAGTGGTACAAAAGCATTAGCTGATGAAATTGAAGGTTCCCATCCGCAGATAAGCATCTCCAGAAACACTAAGCCACAATGCAACTTGACCAATCCAGAACCTCCTGCTTTTCAGTATTTCTACCATGATGATATGAGGATTCAAGCGTTAGTGAAAAGACGGTTATGTTACTTTGTTCCTCTTGGTGCAGAACTGCATGGAGCAGAGAAACAACCTGGGACTGAAAATATAAATTACATGTGTGAACATTAGATTTTGATTGATAATTATTTCTATCATTAATCTGACATGCTTTTTTACTTTGTTCTTTCATGTGATAGGAGTCAATTCAGCACCACGGATGATCGAAGTCGAGCCTGTAAAACCAACAAGCAGGGTCTTAATAGAAGTTTTAGGAAGGGGAAAAGGCCAAGGGATGCTAGTCCGAAGAAGTCGTCAGATGCTACTGGAGATTGGATGACACCCAAAAATTGCACTGCTATTCCGAAAGATGCTGGAAAAAGGCGAGTCCATGCATCAGGTCATCAATCTGGTCACTGGTTTACTGATCAAAATGGAAGAAAGGTAATTCACATGTCTCAATTGCTGATTGGTTTGAAGAATTTATAATAAATGATTAGAACACTTTGAAAATTATCAGACAATTCTTCTTGTTCTTTGTTTTTTCTCATGATTTTTATTTAGTTGACTGTCATAACTACTCACTTTTATCCACTGATTTTTGTTTTTAATTAGTTCCAGTTAATGTATGACTTATCCGAATAGAATTGTGCCACTTTTAGAAACATGAAGAGATGACATGTTGCTGTTGTTAAATATATGGGCTAAATACGAACTTTGATTATCTTGTTACTTGATAGCAAGGAAAGATTAAAAGAAAAAAGGTGCAGTACAAAAATTTCCACAAACAACTGAATCAAGCTCAAAGTCATGTATAATTGGTGGTTCAAATAGACATCAATATTTAAGTTTATTCAGTCTAGAATCATGCAATGAGCTTTTAGTTATTGTGTAGTGTGTTAGGTTAGGCTTTAATAAACAGTTAGACTTAAAATTTCATCAGAGCTTGTTGCATTCATCGGTACCATTTTTTGTTACTTGTATAGTGTGTCAGTATGTGGACGGTAGTGGCCTGCTTGGGAAGTTTTAGTTGAGTTCAAGCTCAAATAACACTTCAATGATCAGTTGGTCTGCTTGTTGCAAGCAATGGCTGATTGATCTTTTCATTTTTAGTACAAAAGAGTCCTAGGAAAAATAAGACACCATTTAGCTTGTCTTAATTGAGTCCTGAAAGTTAATTGGAGATAAGAAACAGAAGAATTCTATGTGTCCCTTTTTCTACTCTGTTTCTTTCTTCTTTCAATTCCATCTCTTCTTTCTTCTCTGCTACTGCTGAAACACACGTTTTTCATATCAATTTTCTGCTAATATTAGCCTTACTATTTATTCTCTATCTTAGGGTTATCTCAAACCCTTGGCAAATTGCTATTTATTAGAGACTGAAATCATCCTTGTTGTCTATTTGATATCTTAGCAACATCGAACTGTTGATTATTCATAGTTTTATTTTTTTTATTTTGAGGACTGAGATTTTAGCTTGATGTTTGCTGTTGTTTGAAATTCTATTATCTCAAGAATTGATATCAATTATCCTTTTCATCTTTTAACAATTGGACATATGGTTAATTACTATTATTGTGATTATTAACGTGTTGTACCCTGGGCAGCAAAACATCAAGGTATTAAGTCTTTTAAAATCATAAAATTTTGACCTTCAGTGAATCTCTAATGTGATCTTACATCAATTTATGCCAAAAATTGGAGAATAATATTTAAAACGGATAAAGACATTTAAATTATTCTGTGACCTCCAATTATCCTAGCTTAAGATGGTTACAATACTTTCTTTGTGCTCAATTCCTAATAGTTGGCAACAATGGCTTCTTAAGTTGTGCCTGAATCTGTTTTCCTCTCATGGTGTTAATTATTTTAATTTTGTTCTTTTATTTATTGCAGGTTTATGTAACTAAAAACGGGCAGGAGCTGACAGGTGGAGTTGCCTATAGACAGTATAAGAAGGTAAGGTTGACCACTTCTTTCTTAATTGTATATAGTTGTCATTTGTATTTTAAATGTTTTAGTTGCATAGCTCACTGTCATAAGTATCACATATACGAGGGCCTGCACCATTATGTTTTCTTTTCTATTGTTTAGGTTTTCTTCTATATTCTGCCTCATAAGTCCGTAAATTCATGATGGATGTTTTATGTACATCAGAAAATTAGATGAATACCACAGGGGTGAACAGTGAATACCAACCTGGTTGTAAGATCATATGTTATCCTAGAATTCTGCTGGAAAAAAAAGGTGGAAATAGCTTTAACCAAATTGTTTTTTAGCACAAAGATGAAGCCTTGTTCAACTAATTGGAGATGGTTTTTATTATATTCCTTCCTTTTAATTTTATTCAGATCTGGCTCAGAAACATTCGGAATGATGTTGAACCTGTTAATATTTACGTCCATGTCTTTCGTCTTGGGATCACTTTGTCAAATAACTCTATAGATAGTGTCAAATAACCTTATCTTTCATAAAGAAAAGAATCCTTGGCTTGCTGTGGTCGACTTTTGGATGGTACTCTTTATCTTGATTGTTTTGCTTAACAATAGTATAATTATATCATAACTGTAAGATTAGAATGAAAGGTGTGGCAACTGGGGAGATGGGACCATGGAGGCAAGATGCATCCTAGATGAAGGATCAGAACTGGCAAGGGGGAGAAGCCAAGCATCTGAATATTTTCTTTGCTTTTTTTGCTGAGTCATCTACACAATGAAGTCAATTTGTTAAACTAGATGTTTAATTCTAGTCTTATTGGTTGAAAAGCTATGCTGTTTGATGTACCCGCATGTTTATTAGATGATGTAACTTATTCCAATAGTCATGATCGATATATCCCATCGAATTTAGTGGAATTTAGAAATAGTATTAAACTTCCATTAGGTGCAAATTGAAATGTGGATTATTTGCTTATGTCAGGATAGTGGTGGATTCAGGAAGCCGAGGAAGAAATCAGCTGCCAAGAAGAAAACGAAATAACGAGCGTTTGCTGGAGTCTGTATGTTTCCTTCACAGTAAGAAAGCAGTTCATGTTTTGGTCAATTTTAGATTACAAAATATTTGGCCTTTTGGCATGTGTTATTGCCATGTGGTAACCTCTTAAAACTTCTGTACAGTAAATTCATGCTCTTTTAGAAACTGCCCAGATTATGTAGATAATTCTGATTACTTACTGCTACAGATACCGCATCTTCTCTGTTGCATTTATGTGCATACATGTTTACATATGGAAAAGATGAGCATTAGCTAGAAATTTGGTTGAAAGGGAGAGAAAAGTTGAGCCCAGTCCATTAGATCCAAGGTTATCTCCAGAAAGCAAAAATATTTAAGATGTTACTCTGGGAGTCTTGGTTACAATTGTAGTTAAATATATTATTTTTTTCACTAGAAAGTAGATAAAACTATTTATAAGAATTATATAATTATATCTAATGAAAGTTTGATGAATCAATATAGGTTGATGGTATTACATATTTATTATAGAAAATGAAAGAAGAAAAAGATAGTAGAAAATTTTATTAGGATTAGATGGTGAAATTTTAAAGATGATAATATAAATATTTTTAAGAATAGGATGGAAAGGGAATCGATTTGAAATATGGATTAGGATAATGTTAATATTATTTAGATTACAATGGCTAATAAGATTAGAAATTTAAGAAAGAAGATTCTTGATGCGAGGAAGTTTAAAAAATATTTTTTACTAAAAGATTAGCTTTTAAAGATTGATAAAATTATAAAAATGAGAAAAAAATTATAAGATATAAAGAATTTGGAAAAAAGGTTAAAAAATTGTTAGTAGATAAAATGGAAAGTTTATGATATATATATATATATATAGATAGATGAATTAAAGGTGAAGATCAAAAAATACTTGTTAATGATAATAAGATTAAGGAAAGATTAAAAAAGTTATTTATATAAATTATTTAATGAATATTTTATTTAGGATATAAATTTATTGATAAATAATAGTGGTAGATTTAATAATCATATATTTGTGATAGTTAAAAGAGTTGTGATAGTGGTATGAGAAAAGATTAAAAAAGATAAAAAAAACCTAGTAGAAAATATAAATAAAAATTTATACCTTCTAAATTTAATTAAATATATTTTTTTTTTATCAATCTTAATGTGACAAAAATCTATATAATCAACTCTAAAAGGTTTATGTAGTCAACTTTAGATAATTGAAATTTATCAACCGGACCTAAATAGTTAGAAAGAATTTACGATTGTCGTTGTAGTAGTCTACATGGGACTTGTAACTATTATATTTGGCTCAAACTTTTGAAGTTGAAATGAGATTAACATAACTTCATCTGCCCATACACATGATTCAGACAAGAATATAGCCACTATTTTGCAATGCATTAGCAAAAAGCTTCTTCACCATCCGCTAACAACAGATACTGAAATTAGCAAACAAGAACATCTACTAAGGCTAGAAACAAATATCAGTATTAAAGTTTAACTTGGATCAAATTGCTTAATCAAAGCTCTAGTCTTGATCCTTTTTGTTTGTCATTATGACATTTTTTTTCTTCATGGGGCAAAAAGAACTGCATTTGACAAAGGATTTAGATTGAGAAAACAAAAAAAGACCAAATACAAAGATGGTAAACATTATGGAAGTTACTATCAAAGAGTCAAATCAACTGACAAGTTTATAACACGCTAGTACAGAACATACGTTCATCAGTGCTGCTGGAAAATGGTTGATCAACACAAGCTTTGCATTCAAAGCTCACTACCTTAGAGATGGAAATTTCATATTTGTCACAAAAAGACCAGCAAAATCCTAGTTTCTTTCCTGGGGAGGGGGGGGGGGGGGGGGGGGCACACTTGGCAATCTTCTCACTTGGTTCCAGCGAAAAGAAAGAGTAGTAATAGTTCCAAGATGTTTCAATTCCACACCATATAAGTCTACTGGAACACTGATAGCATTCTGCACCTTCAGGTGTTTCTTTATACAACATCCATCAAAATCTTGTCCTCGCTCCCATGCAAATGCAGATATGATTTAACATCTTCAATGACTTTATCGCAAGTGAATAAGCTTTTGGCTGAACGAAAAGCTATGAGTCGCACTGATCAGAATCCTGGGTCTCCCTTCCCCTCCAAATTATGATCTGCCCGTCTTTAAATAGGATAGGAATACACGGGACCAAATCCTACAGAAACTGATGAAATAAGCAAAAAATCACAATTAACTTTAAAAGCTTCTACATACAACTTTACAAATAAATGGTCACTAAAGTATGGATCAAAGACATTCTTCAAATTACATGAGGCCTCTCAATAAATTTGAAGCTATGACGCATTCTGGTCCAATTCACATGTCCATATAAAAACATTTGGAGCAAGCATTGTTTCTTGATATTAAGATTTACTGGACACTATAATCATGTTAAACGTAACCAAAAGGATAGAACAGATATAGGGTTGTCTAATTGAGCATTTCTTGTTGTAGTACTAAAACACATCCAGTGAGCACTGTGACAAACAGCTTCAAGAGAAAATTCTACAGCATGCTCATTTCATATTTCACAGTTTTACATGACAAGATAGTAACCGAGTTAACACATTTCAGCAACTGGAAACAGTATCCGAAATACGACAAGGCACAGAATTCATACCCTAAGCTTCACACCGATCTTTTTGCAATCACTAGTATATACGTGAGCACAGTCCAGTCTCACAACATCTGAAGTTCTGAAGGCCTCCCTGATCCTCTCCACCACATTCGCATACACGCCATTCCTGGCTGCACTGAAACAACTCTGTCAGGAATATCAATCAGGCACCACTAAATTAATGTGAATCCAACTTTTTAGTCGCCGAGATTAATGATATGAACAAGGTTACAGACTATGAGTTAAAGTGCTTCCAAAAACTCACTGAATGTTTACCAAGAACATACGGAAGAAATCAAGTATTTCAACTTTCAAGCAGCATGCATTAGTATTTGTTGCAACATACTGAGTTTCATCAAAGCTGGTGTGTTCAATCCTCTATTCCTCAACTCTTTTGTTTGCTCAAAAGTCAAACCCTCAGCAACCTTTGGAACGAGCCTAGGATATATCGGTGCCAGTGGCTTCCATAACATTAACGGTATGACTGGCCTTTGCTTGGGATCATAGTTCCGTCCACGAAATAGCAGGAGGATGTTATTATGTCGATATATGATCTTTCCACCTGTTTTATCCTGGACATATGCAACGACCATGTTAGTTGTGAAAGTTATTATGGCGCAAAAGCATATATAACTTTTGATGCGTAATCCAGAACTGCATTTCCACCTCAAGGTGGAAGCAGACGTTATCCATGTCGAGGGTTGGGACTCCTAGACACTTGATCCTTACAGCTTCAGCTCTCTTCCAATGGTTGTGGATGTCCTCCAGCGTATTGTGAGTGACACCACCTGTCCCTGGGGAAGCATAATGTTGCTTGATTGTATCAATATATAATTGGAATACATATTTTGCACAGTGCGAGGAACTTGTGCAGGACAGAGCTTCCAAAGTACAAACTGAAACATGTAATCGTGAAATGATCAAAATGCGGAAAGCTGAGAACTTGTTTACACACAATGTAGATGAGTCTGCTGCAAGATTTGCTATCAGGGAAGCAAGATTGACATGTAATAAACCTGGTTTATGGCATTAGATATCACGGCCACATCCTGACTTCCACTGTGGACAATACAAGGGCCGAGATTATGATGGAAAGCCCCAGGCAGAATGAAAAATTAAAACTTGAAATCGGTAAAAGGAGTAACCAACCTAGGTTGATCTGACGAGAGCAATCGCTATGGCGATACCGCTCAACGAGCTCATCGACCTCTTCTTCTGTGAGCGGATCCCCGAGCACCGAGCTCCGGTCCTCGGACACCCTATCTTCCGCGGCCTCTCCGGTCGCCGGCGCGGACACCCCGTCCCATTTCCGGTCCAGGCGCCCCGGGCCGAATGGCGAGAAGCGCGGTGGCTCCCTGTACCCGATCGGCCTTAGGGACGGATCGGTCTCGGAGTAGGAGTAACGGAAATCGAAGGGGAGGTCGGAGTGCAAAGGGAGAGAGGGCTTGCCCATGCCGTACGGCAGGGCTTTGGGGGCCTGCTCGGGTTTAGGGTTCCGGGCTTTGGGGGACTGCTTGGGTTTAGGGTTCGGGGCTTTGGCGATAGGGGAGAAGGGAGGGTCGTAGGGATCGTCGTGGGGAGACGCGGAGTGCTTCTTCGAGCGAGAGAGGAGGTGATGGGACGGGGAGGAGAGGAGAGGAGGCGAGATTAGGGCTCGGGTTTGGAGAGGGACGGTGACGGAGAGCAGCCTTCGCCGCATCGGGTTTGGAGAGGGACGGTGACGGCGGCGTGACACAGAACGGGGTTGTACAGAGCACTCGGGTTTAATCCTTGCCGGGGTTTTTTTTTTTAATAAGGATAAATGATTAAGATAAGATTAAATTAATTTTTAAATTCTTAATAACTAAACTAACTGATATCATCAAACTAAAATTATGCTAACCGATCTATTAAATTTGTTTAGTCTAAATCATTGATCAAAATATTTAAGTTGAAGTTCGATATTATCCGAGATTGAACATAAACTATCTCGGATATAAACTATGTGAAACATCTCCAGTTTAGAGGTGCACAAGAAAGCCATAACCAAGTCGTCAAAATCATTTTGTAAACTCTTCGAGAATTAGAGTATCGCGCCTAGCACAAGGGGAGATTCGATATAGGGCAATCGAAGTGTATGAACCAACGATAAAGGTCTCGATCTTGTCGCGAGCAAAGAAAAGGCAGCGGAGGCGATGTTGATGGGACAAAGAACACCTTAGAGCTTCTTGGAACTACTAAACTAGAGCAATGAAGGGAAGCACAACATCACGCCCGATCGATGAATGTGAGAAACACTAGGAAGGACTCCAACTGTCTCAAAGAGCTGGGAATTAATTGGTAACTGGGTCGCAAATTCTCATTCTAGATGATGAACAAGCATTTCCATCATTCGCCTACCCCCTTCTCCACCTGAGGCATATCAACGACTGGATGCACCATCCCCGTCGTTGGAGGAACTTTTGCTCGACGAGCTGAACCAGTGGAAGGTGGAAGAAGGCCGGCAGCTCTTTCCTCAACTTTGCAACCTCATCATGATTTACTTCATCAAACATAAGTAATAAAAAGAGTCATCTCAGTCCTTGATTCACTTCATCAAAAAATGCAAGTATCCATCCCATGAAGTTGTAGCCTCATGAGAGAACCAACTCCCACTTTTAATATACAAGATTCAATTACTCGTCAGAACAGTCGGGCAAATTGATTTCTAGTTATGTCCTACCCAAGAGTGGTGAGTTCCTGCCAGTAATACAGAATGCAACAAAGAGTCATGTAAGATGTTCATAAAGTATGCTCATTCACCACTGAAATCACCAACCAAACTAATAAAGAGAAAAATCACACCTTACCACTGAACAGGTCGGTTTGGGATGACTGTATGCTCTATCGAATGGGATGATACTGCCCCGATACTCTTCTCGGAGGCAGCTTCCGTAGTATATATAGAACAAGCGCCGAGGGAAGTATCTCAGTCAGCTGGATCATACATACAGAGAAAATTAATATTTTTGGAACCATGATATTAGCCGCTGTTGTTCCAAAGCTTAGATAACCCATTTAGTAGTTTACCGTATAATAGATGAGATCAAGAATTGGGTGATTCAATACATCGAGCGACGTATCTGTTTCAAAGGCCGATAAGCCAACCTGCAATGATATGAAAGTAAATAACAGATGGAAAGCAGTCAGCAAGATTATTCAAACAACTTCTCCCTCTGAAGAGTCTTAAATCCAAATAGATAAACAGTTTCTGGGATAAAATTCTATACCGAGTCAAATAAAACAAAACTTAATTGTTTCTGGTAATTTCCTCTAACATCTTAACTCTGAACAGAACACAAACCATCTCATAATGATGGCATTTTTGGCTAGATCAGATCAGCTTTCTATATTCCAGATGGAAACCTTGATTCTTGTATATCCAGAATTTAAGACCATACCACAAAGAAGTGAGAAGACAATAATTTTTTATATACTATGTAGGAGAAGAGGTAACCGAGGCCAATTGGCTGATAACTGCATATAAAGAAAGAGAAACAAACTAGTTCAAACAATGCTAACACAAAATACAACTAAATACAAAGGCCTTTTTTGTCTCCTAATAATATTCAGGAGTATATATATACATAAGTTGTTCTCTCCCTTTGATGGAATAGGCCTTCATGTTGCTTCGCATCGTAAATTAAAGAAGCAAATATGTAAATAACAAAACAAATGTTCACATAATAGAGATGGAAACAAATACTCACCACACAGCATCTTACGAGGAAACAGGTGAAACATATTGCTGTAACAGATCCGACCTGCACCACATCAACAAATGCCACATTAGCAGAAGAGCAATCTCTCCTTGCTTGTACTAAGAAAAAATGTTTCAGATGTATCGAGCAAGTCATAACTATTTTGAATTGCTATTAGAATGGAAATCCACATATTTGTACCTGGCACCACAAATCTAGCAGGCAACATTTTGAATTGCTATTAGAATGGAAATCCAGATATTTGTACCTGGCACCACAAATCTAGCAGGCTATTCGGGAAAATTTAAAATAGGAGTAACATGTTTTCCAACAAACTGGCAAGGAAAAGCACAAGGTAACACGAGGAGAAAGACAAATGAAAAATTGAAGATGACTTGGGTCACATGAATGTTTTGTTTACACTGTCAATAGGCCTTAAAGAACAAGACAATTTGAAAGTATACCCATCTTTAGAACAAAGGTATAGTCGACTACAGTTTTGAGTTAAATCAGATCCTTTTCTTTTGGGCGTCTGAACATATGAAAGCACATGCATGATCGTCACCATAAGATCTCTAAATATATTAAATGTAGTTCACAGTAATTTATGAGCAGACACATAAACAGATCTTTGTCCCCAAGATCATGGCTAGTGAAGACATCTTATTCTCTGTTTCTATTTTCTAACAACTTTCTTCAAGATTTCCTACATGCTGCAATCAATATGGATTCCAGTGTTCATATAGGAAGTTGCACCTCGTGAAGCTTCTTCTGTCGCCCCTTGGATTCTATGGGGAATTGCCTCAGCATGCAAAATAGCCTATTATAAAACCATGTTAAAAATGAAACCTGCCTGTGTTACAAATTTCAGGCATTGAAGAAAGCAAGTTATTTCGGCAGAATATGATCGAATCATCACCTTCCTCCATATAGTACGAAACCAACTGCAGCTATAAAGGATAGCACTGATGAAGAAAAAGCAAAATTAGTAAGGTCGTATAATGAAACAACACAATGAGTAGACTCGAAAGACGTCAAAACCTACCTGCAACAAAGATACTTCCAATTGATTCGACAATCCGATTGTCATGTATCCACAGATAAATCCATATGCAAACCTATGTCAAGTCTCATATCATCAGCACTAAAACAAAAGCTGAAGACAAAAGAAAATAATACATTATAGTCAAATCACTGCTATTATTAACAACTTCCAATTTTCCTTGTGCAAGATCTTATCACCAAGCAGTTTCTATACAATATCAAGCTGTAAAGCTTCAACTACCAAGCAGTTCGTATAAAAGGTCATTATTAGGTTGTGCCAAACTAAGATATCTTGATAGTCCTATATCAGGTAACAATGAGAAGACATGTACGAGTGGGTCTAGCTGCTACTACTATTAAATGAGAGTTTAGGACACATTATTCAAACGAACAAGTTCTTCAGCCACATTGATGATAGAAATTATTTAAATATTAAATTAATCAATAAAATTGGTACCAGAAAAAAACCCTATGGACTCTATGTGGGTTAATGCATGTCAAGATTAGGGTTAGCTCTGGTTAGTTCCACACTCAAACTTCATAAGGGACCTCTAGGATGGCAAGATGTATAAAATAGTGTCCCAATTAGACTGTAAGTTAATTGACTGAAATTGTAATATCTCAGCATTTTCTCATTGGGAAAAATGAAAGGATACAGCATGGTGTTAATAACTTGAGTTTAACCATCTCCAGCCATGCTAATAAGATCCACTCTATCTAATTCACTGATCTACAAAGGTTAAACGGGTTGTTATATTAACTCCTTGATTAGCCTATTACAAATTATAACTTAAAAGGCTCAATCACCAGAAAAAAAAGCCAGTGCAACTTAGATTATTGAAATTAAGAAAATAAAAGGATGATTTTCAATGTGCAAACAACCAAAGATTCATTTGATGACGAACTAACTGTCATCATCTTGTAAGTATCCTTGTGATATGCTAGATTGGAAGAATGTCTCCTGGGAAGATAACTACCTATGTATTGGCACACAAAGCTTCAACCAGACGATCTAGTTAAATATTCATGTTTTGCCATCTTATTCAATCGAACTGTCAATAGCAGTACCATCATGGCTTTTGCCAAACTCAACAATCCAGTACAATGCACTGAGCACATATTATTTTCTCGGAAAAGAACATTAAAGTTTAATTTTGGTTTGTTAATTAAAATTACACCTTAATGGAAAGTTCATCAATTAACTTGGGGAGTTTAAAGACTTGAAA
This sequence comes from Musa itinerans, assembly GCA_001649415.1. Lineage (NCBI taxonomy): Eukaryota > Viridiplantae > Streptophyta > Magnoliopsida > Zingiberales > Musaceae > Musa > Musa itinerans. Next base: position 25,030 of record LVTN01001190.1, read on the forward strand.
ACAATTCAAGACAAAATAGATACCTGTATGACATATATCCCACAATTAACGATGATGTATATGATCCTCAGCTTGTCTGAAGGAAGACTCCTTGCCTACAATGTCATATCAATATTATCATATGAATGAGATAAACATTAAACAAATTGTTCTGAGTTCCAAACATGGTTACAGAATGTATAGCTGCATACCAAAGAGGACACAAGAATTCAAACTTACCTGATGATATATTTCAGCCCAGAAAAGCACTAGCAGCGTGTAGGTAGAAAAGAATAATATTCCAGGAAGGTCTAATAACACTAGAGTGAAAACCTGGTAAACAAGAAGCTTTCAACAATGAATTTCAGATTGAAACATATGGTACTGTTCTGAAAACCAAAAAAGGATTAAAAACAACATGACCATGAACAAGATCAAGATCTTCAGATAACATCTTTCTTCATTTACTATTAAGATAGCAACTGTTTTATCCTTAAGGTAACACTTTGAAAGAGAAAAACATCAAGCTACTAAAGAATCTTTGAAAAGCTAAAACAATCCATCCGGTAGACATCATTTTTTTAAGAGTTCAATCTAAAATATCTCACTTACCCTCGGCCGGAAATGAAAAACATTTTTGTGAAATCCGAAGACGACGGCACGCACTGCAGCACAGATTCGCTATCATGATCTTAAACAGGAAACAGAGACATAAAGATGCCAAGGTCACCTCCGTTCACAATGAAATTCATAAAATGGAAGACCTTCTGCGTGGTCCAACCATATTCAGGGACTCGAAGCTGAATCCTCACCACTTGAATCTGCACAGAACTCATAGTTTCAAAGTTGCAATCTTCTCAAAAGGAGCGAGTAAGCTAACACATGGAGAGTCCACATAAGATCAAAAAATTCCAAAGTTAATACCACATTAACAAGCAACAAGAAATTTTCCTCCGCGATCGAGAGAGAGGGAGAGCGATGACAGATCCATCACAACTAAGTACATTAAGACAAGAAGTTTTCCTCCGCGATCGAGAGAGAGAGAGAGAGATGACAGATCCATCACAACTAAGTACATTAAGAAAATGTTGAAATCACAGCATCTTCATCGACTAAAGAAGTGAAGGATGGAGGGACTACCAGCGCAACAGCAGAGACGAGTGAGTATGCAGCGCAGAGGAAGTAGAAGACCACGTCCTGCCATTTGGATGAGTCGTTCATCTCATCCCACCAGTTCTGCACGCTTGCAGCCGGCCACATCATCGCTGTGTCTACCCTCTGCCCGATCTTGTGTGTGTTTGAGAGAGAGAAAAAGCGAGACTTGATGGAAGACGAGATGCTCGAATATTCCCACACATGCATACAACTTGTAAGAAGGAAAGATTGCACGAGCGAAGAAAAGAAGCAGAGGGAAGCAACCAACCGGTCCCGTCTTCCTTTCCTGCCTCTCACTAACACTTCCAAATGGGCCAATCTATCTGTCAAACTGGCCCGATGAATCTGTGTTGGATTCTCGGCTTCCACGTATCACATCTCTCGTCATCACAGTCCTGACTGACGTGCCCATCACCTGACCCACAGCCTACCGCCGCTAATGGCTTGAGCTCATCTTCGGGCATGCTTACCTGCTGGTGATTGTAATTGCAGGTAGTTGTAAGAGCAACGTTTCTCTTCTGCGCTTTCTCCGCTGTTGCAGACTGATCGGTGCACGCACGCAGTCAAACGGCAGACCACTTTTATTGCTTGCTGTTGCCTAATGTTTATAGCATCCTTCGATCCTCCCTTGACACCACCCGTCTTAATAAGACAGCCCAGTCGACGACGGCAAGCATGTGAAAATGGGATCTTTGAACCTTCTTCTGGGCGGTCAGAAGTCACCATGTGGCAAGAAGTCGAATTGGACGACCCTCACATCACGGAAAGCTCCGACAAATGGCAAGATTAGGCTCTGTGCTGTAGGAAATGGTAAAATCGTGGAAGATTCTTGGGACATCAACGTAGTTCTTGGAGAAGATGCAGGCAAAGAGGAGGCCGTCGAGGGATCGAGTCGAAGGGGCTAACGGCGAGATAAATCTCGTCCAAATGGAAAAGAAGCATTTTGAGGAGCCCGATTCACAAAATGGCAAGATCAGCTTTTATACCGTTGGAAAGGGTGAAATCGTCGAAGAGTCTTGGGACACTCACATGGTTCTTGGAGAAGAAGCCGGCGAAGACGAGGCCACCGTGGGATCGGGTCCAGGGGGCTCGTTACGCTATCATCTAATCCAGATGGAAAATAATCATCTTGAAGACTACTACTCACAGAAAGCTCTCATAAATGGCGAGATTAGTTTTTATACCATAGAAACGGGTTAAAATCGTGGAAGATTCTTGGAACATCGAAGTGGTTCTTGGAGAAGATGCCGGCCAAGAGGAGGCCGTCGAAGAATCGAGTCGACGGGGCTCAGGCCGCAATACATCTCGTCTAAATGGAAAAGAAGCATCTTGACGAGCCGACTCACAGAAAGCTTCGATAAATGGCTAGTTTAGGTTTTATACCAAAGAGTTAGTCGTGGAAGATTCTTGGGACACGAACGTGGTTCTTGAAGAGGACGCAGGCGAAAAGGAGACCGTCGAGGGATGCTTCGAAAGTACCGAGGTCATCGGAGAGCACGCTGGCCTGACAGAAGAGGACGGTGACGTGAGGTCGGACGCCGTGGCGGAGGGGGAAGAGAGGAGGCCGTCGAGGAGGGAACGGACGGAGGAAGGTGAGACGGCGCGGACGGCGAGGGCGAGGAGGGGGCGATTGAGGTGCGAGGTGGCGCCGCCGATTGGGTGCGGGCTGGTCGTCGTTCTTCCCCCTGCCAACCCCAATTTCTTCCCCCTTAATTTTAAGATCCCGAAACACGTAAATTACAGATTTATTATTCTATTTATATTTATATGTTGTAATATACACATATTAGCAAATACAATATTACAATCAGCAAATTGTTATATAATTACAATATGATTTGTAATAAAGGAGCAATTATTACAAAAGTGCCATCGCAAACTGCTTTCACTGCTTCTGTAAGTGTTCGCTACGGAGCTCTCTAAGTTATAATAAGCCACAGGTATACCCGAAACCTTATCCGGAATCACCACTGTCCTCCCGGCTCGTCCTCAGTCCTGTGATCGCAGGAGTGAAGCTCGGTTCTCGCAGCACTTCCACAGCCCGAGTGGTCTGCTTGTCGCTTGGGTGGCTTCCGCGGAGCAATCTGTGGATTCGCAGCATCCAGATTCGAGAATCCAGCCGCTGAATTCTGTGCATCTCTCTTGGGAATCGAACTGGATAAATGGAATCGGTAACTAATATGGACGTGAAGAACGCAGCAAAGATCGCTCTTTTATTGCTCCAGTCGATCTCATTCTCCTCCTCTCCTCTGATCCACTTGTTTCCGGTCCTCGAACAGCAATGGCTTCCATTCCTTGCAGCATTTATCTCTACCCTTCTTCCTCCTTAGGCACCACCAACAGCTCCTCTTCTTCTTCGACTGCTCTTCGTTCTGTGGAGAGACCGAGGTCTCCGTTTTTGGCCATCAGGAGAAGCTTGGGCTGGCTGATGGCATCCAGGCTGAGGGCCAAGGTGGGGCCCTGCGACGCTGGTTCGGGTACGGCCACCGGCGTCGACGCCGAGGGTGCCGGCATTCACGGAAGCCAGTCCCGCGATGATTTCAGCCGGTACGACGTCGAACAGGTGACATCACGGAAATAAGGCACACATTTATCGTGATGTGGACAGGCAAACAACGTGAAGTGTTAGTGTCATCTTCTCTTTCTGCAGTACTTCGAGCACATGGGAATGCTTGCGGCTGAGGGTTCGTATGATAAGATGGAAGCTCTCCTCGACCAGAAGATTCACCCTGCGGACATCTTGCTGATGACGGCAGCGTCAGAGGGAGACAAGCCAAAGATGGAGGAGCTGCTGAGAGCAGGTGCGAAGTATGATGTCAGAGATGGCGAGGGAAGGACCGCTTTGGAGAGGGCAGCCAGCGACGAGATCAAGCAATTAATCGTAGACATTGTGGCGTTTCATATATCGTTAATCATAAACTTTCTATCAACTACATATGTGACTATTGCGTGCCACCTGAAGATGGAGAACAGAGGGAGGAACTGCTGCAAGCGGCAACAAGAGCTTCTCTTTACATTCACAACTAATCAACAGATGTGGTCTTTATTTAATCCCAGTTCTAGGTGATGATTCTATCACTGATAGGTTGACCACACAGCAGTCCTTTTGTCGGGGAAGTTTCTTCTACTAAGCATACTTGCAGGCTCCATAACCTGCAATCAAACAATATAATCTCCTTGAGAAAAATGTAGTACCAAGTAGAAACAAGAAAGTTGAAGCTCAAACTGACTTGGATCAGTGACCGTGGTGACGGCAGAGTTATTGAAGTAGCAGTTCCAGTGGTTCCTCCCCCGGGATTGATAGTAGAGGTTCATGGCCACCGAAGCATGGGAGATCAGTGTGTCAGGGTTGAAGCAGGGCTCTCCCCTTTCGATCACGCTGCAGTCGACCTGAGAACAGGCGTACTCGATGTTGTCCTTCAGAGCTGTGTCACTGGTTGAAGGTTTGGCCACGCACCATGTTTTCTGGAATGACAAGAATCAGGGCAGTCAACTTAGGATAAACATGGAGAAGTCACCGGAAACTCGAGCTCAGAAGTGATTTAGGTTTTCTTTTGGGTCAATTAATTACGAGAGAGAGAGAGAACAGTAAAATCAATTGTCGCAGAGAGGTTTCATACGCACCTGGGCATCGACTGTGTTGATAGTTCCCCCTGAGAGAAAACAATCAGAAAACTGTGAGCTTACTGACTAGCTTAAACTTGTCATGGATGCAGAAGAATGATATCCAGTAAAATACATTTGAGATAGATCACAAACAATTTTGTCATACCAGAGCTAAGGAAGGGAAGTAGCAGAAGAACAAGACACAGGTTCACAGGTGCTGGAGCCATCTTGCGAAGCAAGAGCTAGAGAGTTCAGCTACTCTGATGATGCAGCTCTTGATTCACTGGTTAAGGTGGCAATGGCTCTATATATAACACTCTTGGTGACTCTTATGCTAATTGAATTTTATTGATGTCATGGTTGGACTCTGGCTGGATGCCAGTGGAAGATGCAACCAAAAACATACATGTTTGTTTTGAGGGAACCATAAACAGTATGTCTACCATCGAAGCAATTCTGAAATGGTGGAGAGAGCTGCCTTGTGGAACAAATTACCATATGGAGCTTGGTGTCATCTTCCACATCTGCAAGGATGCCATCTTGAACAACCTAACCATTGGATGAACAGGTCAATCCATAGCTTTCCTACAACGAAGAAAAGGGTTACTGCAATTTCTTCTCTGATAACAAAAGGTTTAGCAAGAATCATTTCACACAATGACACTGATTACCATGGCAGTCACTCTTGCATGCTGCAACAAACATGATTCTAACATGCATGATTTAGAAGGTCTTTTTAAGTATCATTCAAGTGGCTTTATGAGATCAAGGAATTTATCATGGCACCATGGCAAAACGCATGCTCATATTCATCTCCATGCACCACAGGCCAGTTACTATTAGCAGTAGACCAGCTACAAGAGTTGGTGAAAATTTCTCTGGAATGAAGCAGCATGAGTGGTACCATTTCCCAAAAGCTATATTGAGATCAACATTCATGGTTGATTCCCAGAGGTAAAGACTCTTTGAGCAAGGCATTGTAAAGAAGGGGATGTTGCCTGATGTGTCAAACTTCTCCATTTGCACCTATTCCTTATGGTCTCTGTGGTAGGGAGAAGAGGACATGGCCTGCAAAACCTTCAGGAATACCAAGTTATGGCCCAGGTTGGTCTGATATGATCAGCCTAATGCAGTAGTAGATTGATGATATGGTCAAGTAAGGTCTATCTTCAAGGTTGCATCTAGGTTTAGGTTATTAAATCTAGGTTTCCAACAGTTCAACTTCAAGACATTGGATCCACCTCCAACACATGTTTGATTAGAATATGCTTGGACACTGTGGTAGGGAGAGGAGGACATGGCCTGCAAAACCTTCAGGAATGCCAAGTTATGGTCCAGGTTGGTCTGCTATGATCAGCCTAATGCAGTAGTAGATTGATGATGGTCAAGTAAGGTCTATCTTCAAGGTTGCATCTAGGTTTAGGTTATTAAATCTAGGTTTCCAACAGTTCAACTTCAAGACATTGGATCCACCTCCAACACATGTTTGATTAGAATATGCTTGGACAGACATTTTAAATATGTGATAATGATTTGTTAGTAGCCACTATACAATTCCATTAACACTTGGCAACAAGAAGAACATGAACAATCCACAAGGCCCTAGTTATTCAATTTCATAGATATTAATCATAAATATTTTATGCATTTTCCATTTAACTATGTGGGTATCCCAATCTCAAGTTATAACTTTTTATATTATAGGACTATCATTTCATCCAAAGGATAAAAGTGGATTAAATTATTATTATTATCATTATCATATTCGATAATGATATCATTAATCATCATTATTGAACTTTGTGAATAGTCACTATAAAATAGTATATGTACAGTCATCTTAATCTGAGATAATTACTTTTTTGTTACATGTAAACATTCTTATAATAATTAGCACAAGCATCACACTGCAGTCTTCTCAATTCATTGTGGTTATAAGGGAATAACTTTAGATTCCTCATGTTTCCTGCTTTCATTTAACTCCCCCAAAAAAAAAAGTAAAAAAAGAAAGAAAGATTGAGACAAATAGAACTAAATTGTAACTTGTTTTAATATGGATGTAGCAAAAGCACAGGACTCCTAGTAGTGTGGGATGTAGATAAAATTAATGTGAATAATAAAAAAAATAAGGCCCTTTTAAATCAAAAATCTTATTATTATATCAAAGTTCACCTTTTTTTATTTTTTAATTACATCCAAATTATATAAACATATAATGACATCTAAAATGATATGATCTAATGAGATAATTGACTTATCAATTTTAATTTTAATTAATAATAATATAGTAATATATTTATTAGATCTTTATAAATCAATTTTAATCTTAACTTATGTTACAAACTCTTTTTACTTTTTCTATGTAGATCAAATCCTAACATAATATATGTTTATATCTTTTCTATTCGAACCTCTTTTTGTTATGTCTCAATACTATCAATCTAGATATTAATTATCATGATACAATTTAATGAAATTATCACGATGTAATTAAAATTAAAATTAATAATAATATATTTATTATAATTTTATGAATCAATCATAAATCTCTTCAATCTTTGAAACTAATCTGAACAAACCTTTAGTTGTTCTTGTCTCATGGGAACCCATGAGGGAGAGAACAAAAGGTGTAGCCAGCAAGTAGATTATCCTCATCTAATATATTTATAGGCATCCTCATGGTAGCTTCCTCTCTCCATCTCTTTTCTTTCACAATCGCATTTATATTCCTTCAAAAAGTGTATGATATTTTATTTATCTTAGACAATTAACAGTACACTTGAACATTCTTTTGGTGCCAGACTTATTCTGGATAAAAAAAAACAATATCAGCACATCATAGAACACTAATCTTCTATGTCAATCAATCAGTCAATTCTTGATGAAGAAAATTATCTATATGCCACATGAATGGAATGGCCTATTACATGTAGTTTTAATTTAATATTCTAAATTACATTTTACAAAGCCTTCATTAATTGTTTGTGTAGTATAAATTTCTTGAAACCACCAATTTTAGTGGAAGCATTTATTCTCAGACACAATTAATATCTAAAGATACTTTATTTTAAGCAAACCTACAAAATTATGATAAAAAAAAATCTATGGATGAGTGGCAAACATATGAGAAATGGACATTTCATTTGAGGTGGAAATTATGGTTCCAAATGCCTCTTAAGCCAACATCAATCTTTGTAGTGGCAAGTGTTTTCTCCCTCCATTTAGTCCCAGCAATATTATATTCTTTTGGAATCCACTTAACATGGACATATTCTTAAAATGATCTAGAGAAAGTGCATGAGATAGCTGTAGTGGGCTTAGAACAAGATAAAAATCCTCTAGAAGAATAACAACAACAAAGTTTCACTTGACATCTTTCTGTTCTCAGTGTCTTTTCCACCTGTAGCCTACTGTGTATCTTTTTCTCATGTGTTGCATGCCTTAGCATGGTTCAGATGTGAGAAGAAAAGCATTCAGAGCAGAAGTGCCAACAAAATCAAAAGAGAAAAAAAAGCCATTGGGTTGAGATTTCTCACAAACATTGTAATGGAATTCATGATTTTGGGAATTGGACATACCTTGATTAGCTCCCTCCCATCTTGGTAATATATTACTATTTGTTTTTGACAATATCAGAGGCATCAGTGCTGTGGCATTCATTCTAAATCATGCAGTGGGCATCATATGCTTTTGTGACAATGACATGAAGACAATCCTGCCCACCTCTTCTTCTCCATTACATTTGAGATGATAACCTTCTCCCCACAGAAATGGAATATTATCTCTGTACAAGGCACTGATTCAAGAGAGAGATAGAGAGAGAGAGATAGAGAGAGGCAAGGCACTGATTCAAGAGAGAGAGAGAGAGAGAGAGACTTGTTTTGAAAAGTGAAGTGTGGTTCTTTCCCTGTTTTCCAAGCCTATAAAGAAGGGATTCTCCAAGCACATGGGAAAGCAAGGAGGCATGCAATTCTTTACTTCTCATCAGTCCATGCTCTGAAACTTCCCTGCTCCCCCCACAGCCAAAAGAGGAGGTTTCAGGCCCTCTTTGTGCTTTCTTATCCCTCAAACATCTCCTCCCTTCGATCTTTTCTTAAAAGATTTCACGTTAGATTAGCAGTTCTTTTGAGCAACACTTTCACATGTTATATAATCAAGAACAGAAAACAAGGCAACAATCCTATTGGTTCTCTCGGAGACCATGGCCTCGGCTCCACTGCTTGCCATGTGGTTCTTGCTTGGTCTACATGGAGCTGTGTGTCAGATCTCCTCGAAGCCCACCATTGTGAACATTGGTGCCCTTTTCACCTATAATTCCACAATTGGAAAGGCCGCCATGATCGGGATCGAGCTCGCCGCCGAGGATGTCAACGCGGACTCCACAATCCTGGCAGGGACGACGCTGAACGTGATCACACAGGACACCAACTGCAGCGGCTTCGTCGGAACAGTGGAAGGTGAACTCAGGATTTGGTCGATGATATTGTTTTTTGCTGCTCAGCTGCTTAAAGAGGACTCGTGATCATCACATGAGTTTTCTTCTGCCGTTCTTGCTTTAATTTCTCTTAATTCTCATCATATTTTGAACTATTTCTCCACCACACCGGTGCAGCCTTGCAACTGATGGAGAAGAAAGTGGTCGCGGTCGTCGGTCCGCAGTCCTCCGGCATTGGCCATGTCATCTCCCATGTCGTCAACGAGCTTCACGTGCCGCTCTTATCGTTCGCTGCCACGGATCCGACCCTTTCTCCACTTGAATTCCCCTACTTCTTTCGAACAACCCACAGTGATTACTTCCAGATGAATGCCGTTGCGGACTTGGTCGAACACTTCGGGTGGAGGGAGGTGACGGCCATCTATGTCGACGATCACTACGGCAGGGGAGGCGTGATAGCGCTCGGCGATGCACTCGCGAGGAAGAGGTCCAAGATCTCGTACAAGGCCGCCTTCCCTCCCGGTGCCGACTCCGACGTGATCCGTGATCTGCTGGCGGGAGTCAATCTGATGGAGTCTCGGGTCTACGTCGTCCATGTCAACCCTGACTCCGGCCTCAGCGTCTTCTCCCTGGCCAAGAATATGGGGATGATGGGCACCGGATACGTGTGGATAGCTACTGATTGGCTTGCTTCGGACTTGGATTCGTTCGGGACGGAGGATCCGAGCACCATGAGCCTCGTGCAAGGAGTCATCGTTCTCCGCCACCACACCCCGGATTCTGACCTCAAGCGACGATTGACGTCGAGATGGAAGAGCATGATCCAGGAAGGAAACGCCACGGCGAGGTTGAACAGCTATGGATTGTATGCTTACGACTCGGTCTGGTTGGTCGCTCGCGCTATCGACCGTTTTCTGAGTGCAGGACAGATCATAAATTTCTCCGTTGATCCTCGGCTGCACGATGCCAAGGGCAGCTCCCTCCGCTTGGCGACGCTGCGAGTTTTCGACGGAGGCGAGCGTCTGCTTCATCAACTGCTGCTCACAAACTTCACTGGCGTATCTGGACGACTGCAGTTCGATTCAGATCGAAACCTCGTTCGACCGGCGTACGACATTCTCAACATCCAAGGAACAGGGCCTCGGTTGATCGGGTACTGGTCCAATTACTCTGGCCTTTCAGTCCTTTCCCCCGAAGTCTTGTACATGCAGCCACCCAATGCGTCCACCCCTGTTCAGCGGCAGCTCCACGGTGTTGTGTGGCCCGGTGAGACAACGACGCAGCCTCGTGGTTGGGTGTTCCCCGACAATGGCAAGCCGCTGAGGATTGGCGTTCCTAACAAAGCAAGCTTCAAAGAGATTGTGTGGGGCAGTTCCAACTCAACCGATCCGAGTGGCTTCTGCATCGATGTGTTCAATGCCGCGGTTAAGCTGCTGCCTTACCCAGTTCCGTGCAAGTTTATAGTCATCGGAGATGGTTCTCAGAATCCAAATTACGACGATATCGTGAACATGGTTGATCGAAATGCAAGTACTTCTCACTGTTTCTGTCCACTTCATTCTACTGGTACCCCTGGATGACGTTCTTGATTCTTCTCTCTTCAGGAACTCGATGCTGCCGTAGGGGACATTGCGATCGTGAGAAACAGAACGAGAATCGTGGATTTTACGCAGCCGTACATCGAGTCAGGACTGGTCATAGTCACTCGCGTCCGAGAGAGTAGCTCGAATGCTTGGGCCTTCCTGAAACCATTCACAGTGAAGATGTGGTGTGTCATCGGAGCTTTCTTTTTCCTGGTGGGCGCTGTCGTTTGGATTCTTGAGCATCGGAGCAACGAGGAGTTCCGCGGAGCACCGAGAAAACAGATCGCGACCATGTTCTGGTGAGTGTGCTTCACTGCTTCCCTCTTCGTCAAAATGCCAGCTTTATACAGTGTTCATGCAAGGTATTGGTCCGGTTTCAATCTGGAAAATGGCCATGGCAAAATGATTTCTTCTGTCTCTGGTTTCAAGTTTGTCATGAGGCAAGCATGATAAATTCAACAGTCGAAAACCATTTGTCTAAATGTAATCTGCTCTGCTTGTTGGATCCACATGTTCTGCAGATAGAGATACCATCTTCTCAGCCTTTTTGTAGTTCCAAATTGTACGTTACTTCTCTGTTCTTCCAAGAAAATATGAACACTCACTAATTCTACCCTGTCCACCATGCAGGTTTAGCTTCTCAACAATGTTTTTCGCACATAGTAAGTGAGATCACGATACATCTGATACAATTTAAACAACTATTTCCTAATTATTGGTACAAATTAGCTCCAACATACATTTACGAGTTTTTGTGTGTGAAAATTGTGCAGGGGAGAACACGGTCAGTACGCTCGGGCGATTCGTGTTGATAGTATGGATGTTCGTCGTCCTAATTATCAACTCGAGCTACACAGCCAGCTTGACGTCAATCCTCACAGTTCAACAGCTCTCATCAGGGATTACAGGGCTTGACAGCTTGCTCTCGACCTCCGAACCTATTGGCTACCAGAAGGGGAAGTTTTCGAGGAATTACATGATAGAAGAGCTCAACATTCCTGCGTCCAGACTCGTACCTCTGAACTCCCCTGCAGAGTATGCTAGGGCTCTCCGGCTGGGACCAAAGGGTGGTGGTGTGGCAGCCATCGTCGATGAGATTCCATACGTCGAGATCTTCTTGTCTGTCTACTGCCAGTTCAAGATCGTCGGTCAAGAGTTCACCAAAAATGGATGGGGATTTGTAAGTATCTCGATCCAAGAATGCAAGCATTGTTACCCTCTGTTAACATCAACACATCTTTATGGTAACAGCAGCTCAGGATTCATTAGCACTCGAAGCATTACTCCTTTCTTTTACGAGCAATTCCAGTATCATTTGAACTGGTTTCTTCATTTCAGATTCTCTTAGAGCTTCAGAATTGATAGACAACAAAAATTCTTAGCAAGTCTTCATTGCTATATGGCTACGAAGACGAACAAACAAACATGACAAGTGCAAATAATGAACTCCCAAACAAATCTCCATCATCTTCTTGTCTGAAAAGTGAAGCTTTACATTATTAAAACAATAGTCGAGATGTGAACCTCTACTCGATATTTCTGAAGGCTACTTTCATGAAATAAGTTCGACCAAGAATCGATTAGTACGATGTAGTCTGTCATGCAATATCCTTTGTGTGGATACAGTTTAATGTGGACTTCAATTTTCATTCTCCGACAGGCATTCCAGAGGGACTCTCCTCTTGCGGTTGACCTGTCCACTGCAATCCTGGCACTGTCCGAGAATGGCGATCTCCAGACGATCCACGAGAACTGGTTGTCGCGTGCTGGATGTTCTTCCCAAGGTGTTGAAGAAGAAGCGAACCGGCTAAGTCTCGGTAGCTTCTGGGGTCTCTTCCTCCTCAGTGGCATCGTGTGTTTTCTTGCTCTCATCCTTTTCTGCATAAAGGTATGCTATCAGTATGCCGAGTACAGCAGCGCAGAGGTCGACAAGCCCAAAACCGAGTCGAGCGACGGAAGCCAACATGCCCTATGCAAGTTAAAGAGCATCAAGGCTTTGATTCGCTTCTTCGACATGAAGGAAGAAGAAATCAACAAAGTCATCACGAAAAAATCGAGTGGTACACAAAATGGTCCTCTTACTTCGGATGACGGGCATTCGCTGCCATCTTCATAGAACGTGGTAAGAAGATGCAGCAATCTTTCTTACCGAAAGAACATCAGCTATTTTGCATTAGGAAATGCGATTACTTGGTACACTTTATGAAGACTGCGACTGTTTCACAAAGTGCGAGTTCTTAGTTTGTCTTGAATCTCTTATAAAGCAATCCAGAACATACATAGTGCTGGATGTAACTCGATATGTAGCTGCAACAAAATCAAAGGAAATTTAAGCTGCACAAAAGATGATCGTCTTCTTTTGATGAAAAGAATGAGCATGTCGTGGAATTGCTACGTTGTCTCTTCTTACCGCTGCCCATCACCAAGGATCGCAGGTAAATGAGACACTACTCTTACATCCCACGCGGATCCCCAACAAGTCCAGGTGGGACAGGAGGACTAAACATGCTGGGTCCCACATGAGATTTTGTCCGATCGCCAATCAACTGGGCCCACAGCGGTGGCATCCGAGATGGAAGCCTGACGCCTGCCAAGGGCACGTGCACGTGATTTCTTCTGCGTGCGGTCACCTCTGGCGTGCTCGGGAAAAATCTGGCAAGGGACGAAGTACCTTCTCGAATGCAACGCCGTTAACTTTGAACGGCACCCGTGCCACGAAAGAGTAATGTTCGCGTCAGCTACCAGCTTGCTGGTTGGCGAAGCAACATGGACCCACGCGTGAGTAATGAACTGTAACGTGGGAATAGACGGATGAACGTTAATGCCGACAGCGACGTCCTACCTTGCGCTGCACGACACGTCTCTTATATCGTCCGTCCACTTGTGCGGCGATTACTTGATGAACTCTTGTTTGGTAACATCACCGACAGGTAATCTCACGCGAGAAGATGGCTATAAATAAGGCTCCCCAGCCCCGATCTCGATGCGTTCTATTCAATATTGTCGAAAGGCTTGAAGTTTTCTTCCTTTTCCTTCAAGGTATGTTTTCGCCTATTCCTTTAGTGTTTCCCTTTTTTGCCTTTTTTTATTTTTTTTTCTGTAGCTTTGATGTTAATGGATTAAGGGGTAGATCGATCGTTTTCTTGCTATTTTATTGATGTTGTTGTTAACAGTTGTCTGATTCTTTGCCGACTCCTTTGAGAGATTTGGTAGTCGTTTACGATTTTCGTTTTTGTGATATGTTAGTTGTTCCATAAAGGTCGATTCTTTATATTGTTGTGACACGATCTACCACATCTTGCATATGATTTCTTGTAGGAAGCTTCGTCTCAGATTTGAAGCATATCGATGTATCGCTTTTGATCATTTAGTCGACGTGGTTGATTTTAATTTTAGGTTATTCTTTTTTTTTTCTTGTACACTTTGCATGATCCGTCTCAGATCTGATCAATTGTTGTTAGTCCTCTGGTCGTTTTATGTGTATTAGATCTGATGGTTGTTTTTTAGGTGTTATGCTGACTCCTTTCTTCTTTTATCTCTCTGATCAGATGCAGATCTTTGTTAAAACTCTCACTGGCAAGACCATCACCCTTGAGGTTGAATCCTCTGACACCATCGACAATGTGAAGGCTAAGATCCAGGACAAGGAGGGAATCCCTCCAGACCAGCAAAGGCTGATCTTTGCCGGTAAGCAACTTGAGGATGGCCGGACCCTTGCAGATTACAACATCCAGAAGGAGTCCACCCTCCACCTTGTCCTCCGTCTCCGTGGTGGCATGCAAATCTTTGTCAAGACCTTGACTGGCAAGACAATCACCCTCGAGGTGGAGAGCTCTGATACCATTGACAATGTTAAGGCTAAGATTCAGGATAAGGAGGGCATTCCCCCGGACCAGCAGAGGCTCATCTTTGCCGGCAAGCAGCTCGAGGATGGTCGCACCTTGGCTGATTACAATATACAGAAGGAGTCCACCCTCCACCTTGTCCTCCGCCTCCGTGGTGGCATGCAAATCTTTGTCAAGACCTTGACTGGCAAGACAATCACCCTCGAGGTGGAGAGCTCTGACACCATTGACAATGTCAAGGCTAAGATTCAGGACAAGGAGGGTATTCCCCCGGACCAGCAAAGGCTCATCTTTGCCGGCAAGCAGCTTGAGGATGGCCGCACCCTGGCGGATTACAACATTCAGAAGGAGTCTACCCTTCACCTTGTGCTGAGGCTTAGGGGAGGCATGCAGATCTTTGTTAAGACCCTCACCGGGAAGACCATTACCTTGGAGGTGGAGAGCTCGGACACGATCGATAATGTCAAGGCGAAGATCCAGGACAAGGAGGGGATTCCACCGGATCAGCAGAGGCTCATCTTTGCTGGGAAGCAGCTGGAGGACGGCCGCACCCTGGCAGATTACAACATTCAGAAGGAATCCACCCTTCACCTTGTGCTGAGGCTTAGGGGAGGCATGCAGATCTTTGTTAAGACCCTCACCGGGAAGACCATTACCTTGGAGGTGGAGAGCTCGGACACGATCGATAATGTCAAGGCGAAGATCCAGGACAAGGAGGGGATTCCACCGGATCAGCAGAGGCTCATCTTTGCTGGGAAGCAGCTGGAGGACGGCCGCACCCTGGCAGATTACAACATTCAGAAGGAATCCACCCTTCACCTGGTGCTCCGCCTCCGCGGTGGTCGCTAAACCGTTTGGCTCGTTTGTGTCCGATGCTTTGGTGTCATCGTTCCGTCTGTCGTTGGCATGCATGCAAGTCCGTGGAATAAGCATGGCGTCGTCGGTCGCTTCTTTGTCTCGTGAAATGTCTGTCTGTCTATGGTCGCCTTGTGATTGATGTCTCTGCGTTTGCTTTGTCATTCCAATAATTACTTGTGCTATCATTTGTGTTCAGTGGTCTTTTATCAACACAAATGAACAATGTGTATTTTATCTAATTGCCTCTCTCTTTGTTCCCCGTCTACCTATGATTTCATTTACCAAGGACCGTGTCACTGTAATTTAAACAAATCGCTTTTGAGAAAATTACGAGATTTATATTTTATTGAGAAGTTAAATGTATGTTAAAAGATCATAAATTGATATTTTATTTTTTTTAAATAACATTAAATATAATTCTGAGGGATAAAAAATTTTTAATTTAAAAAATTAAAATATATTTTTGATAGATTTTAAATTAATATCTTATTTTTTAAAATAAGATTAGATCATATATATATATATATATATATAAATAGGTGGCATCTATCTATCTGTATAAAAAAAATATTCAAGTCTCAAGTATTCCTAAAGTTAAAGAGTTGTTCAAAATATGATATTTCTTTTTTCATATGGTAATTTATGTTTCAAGATTTCTTAGTTAATAAGATAAATTTTTTTATCGTAAAATTTTTTTTGACTATGAAAAATTATAGTTGAGTTGGTTGATTTAGTATTTAACTTCTTAATCAGTTGGTTGATTTAGTATTTAACTTCTCAATCAGGTTGGTTGATTTAGTATTTAACTTCTCAATCAGTCTAACTATAAGATTTAATCTAATTATAAAATCTAGTCTTTAAATCTAATTATAAAATCTAGTCTAATTAAATGTATGAGATGTGATTAATGGCAATGTAACATCACTAGATGCTACAAATGAAGAAGATGCCATGAAGAGATGGAGAACTTTAAATGCAAAAGCTGAATTTCTATTTCGAGGGGAGGTGAAGATGCCCTTTTTATAAATAAGAAGAAAGGTAACTATAACAATAAAGAAAAAAAAGATAATACTAACAACAAGAGTCTTCTTCAAAGAAGAAAATATTATAAATTGAAAGAAGATCAAGTGTTATAGGTGTAATAAATTAGGTCATATTAGAAAAAATATCACGTGAAGATTAAAGAAGAAAATATTGTAAATAAAAAATATTTTTCTAATGTTACTAATGAAGATTGGGCAAATGCTTTATGATAAAAATTATTGAGGTCAAGACATCTATCAACTTTAAAAATGATTGGATTATTGATTCAGAATGTGATCATTATCGTTGATAGTATCAAATTCACTAATATTCGTTAATATAAGGTAATGATACAATTATCATGATAGATATACTGTTCACCAAGTTAAAAAGGAATGTATCATCATAATCTCAAATAAAGATAATGATCATATTACATTCAAGAGTGTGTACAATGTTCTAGTTACGAAGAAAAATCACTTCTCTGTTGCAAATGTAGTTGATGTTGAAAATTATATTCTTTTTAGTCCTAATGAAATCAAGTTTCTTTGCTATATAAAAGAATTAAATGTAGATATAGTACCTGTTAAAAGGGTCAAAGATTTATATGTTTTATCAACATCAAACTCTTCTACTGATAAGATGAGTATAAATGATGGTACATCAATCTGGTATGCTAGACTTGGTCATATAATTTTTTTAAATTAAATATTATGATGTAGAAAAGTTTAGTAAATGGTTTTTTCAATCTTACGACTTTTAGTAGTAATGAAGTTTGTGAAGGTTGTTAATATGACAAAGCACACAAGAAAACCTTTTAATATATCACTTTCAAGATGTAAATTCCCCTTGAAGCTTCTTTATAGTAATCTAATAAGCCCTAATCAAACAGTATCTTATTTAGGTTCTTATTATATACTTATCTTTATTGATGATTTTATAAAATTCACTCGGGTCTATTTTATGAAGGAAAAATCAAAAGTTTTTTTAAGACTTCAAGAGTTCAAGTTAATAGTTGAAAGTGCTATTGAAAGTAAAAAAATTAAAAGTTTTTTCAAAGCTGAATAAAAGATTTGATATCTTGTGAAGACTTTTAAGTGTTGGTTTCATGCAAATAATTTGTGTCCGCTGCTTTGCTGTCTTAGTTCTCTCTGTTGGTGTGCGTGGAAGTCCTATCGGAGGTCTGAAGGAATAAGCATTGGTATCGTTGGCATGTATTGTATTGTTGACATCTTTGTTTGGTGAAATGTGTATGGTTGCCTTGTGGTGTCTCTGGTGTTCTATAACTTGTGTCAGTGCTATTATGTTTTTTTCTGCTGCTGCTGCCCTTCTCTTGCTTGAATTGCTAATATACGATGCTGCTGCTGCTGTTGTATATATTTAATGTATCCAATTAATTATGTGTGTTTAGTGGTGTTCGATCATGAGTATGAAGCTTCTATTGTATATTCACTCTATGCTGTTGGGGCGCATTTCTTGCTGTCCGGCCGGCTGGCTGAGGAGGAGAAGGAGAGAGGAGGTGGCAGCGATGGTTTTCAGCGAAGTATTAGGATGTGGCATCGATGGTTCCCTCATATCTATTGATTAAGTTCCCTCACCTCTATTCAACGTAATATTTATGACATTTTAGGTTCAATATTAAATTTATGGTGAGTGGTATCTATAATGTTTCATTCATCTAATATCAAAGTGATCGTATTTCTCTCATAATATTTATGGCATTTTAGGTTCAATATTAAATTTATGATGAGTGGTATCTATAGTGTTTCATCATCTAATATCAAAGTGATCGTATTTCTCTCGATCTAAATAACCCTAGACAGGGATTTGTTTGAGCAAAAATAAATAAGATATTCCTATCATGACATCGTAGATGATCCTTTATCGACACTCAATAGTTCTCGTAAAATTGACTGCCACTCTTGATAATTGGTTGTGCTAAATCTAAAACTTCTAGACTTGTAAGTACTCCATCAAAGAGTGGAGTACTCATACATAACATCTTTGGTGTCTTAAGTCTAAGGATTGGATCCACCAATAGGAGGACGGAATCGCTGTCTGACAATGATGTATCCTCATGTTATGACCGTTTCGGTACTAAGAGGGGGGTGAATTAGTGCTTTCATAAAAATATTGGTTTGAAAATTTTAAACTATAAAGCCATATCGAAAATGCGTTTAAACTTAGAGTGCAAGTAAGAGTAGTAGACAGTTAAATTAATGATTAATGACAATGAAAAGCAGAACATAAATGCAAATCGAGTTTATAGTAGTTCGGTCATCGCGACCTACGTCAGCTATCGATTCCTCTTCCGTCGAGGCTACCGACGTTCATTAACGATCTTCTTTTAATAAACGAAGACTAACTATCCTCTTACAACTTTTTATCCTTTTCATAGGTTTAGGAGAAAACCTTTACAAGTCTCACACCCACTTTAGACAGAATTCTAAACTTTTGAAGAAGAGGGGAACTCTCAACACTTTTCAAAATTACAACTTTAATTCACCAGCGTTTTAGTTCACTCTTTCTTGTGTCTTCCTAGCAGGGATGAGGTATTTATAGGCCCCAAATGACTTTAAAAATGAAGCCAAAAATTTAAATTTCTAAGTCTTCCAAGTATGGGCGGTACCATCGCTGTGCTGGGCGATACTACCGCTTGGTAGAGCCTCGGAGATGGGACTCTAGCGATACTACCGCCAGCCTGGGCAATACCACCGCCTGCCAACATTAATGCTGAAGGTACCACCACCCAGTATGGACGGTACTATCGCATAATTGCTTGGAAAAGTATGCTCTTGACATTTCCAGCTCATAGGCGGTTTCACCGCTTGACCCAATCTTTGGGTCACTAAATAAGCCTCTAAATGAGCTCAAGTCAGTCCAAATTCAGGCCCAATGGGTCTTTAATTGAGTTAGCATGGTTATACTTAAATCTAACTCAATTAAGACCTAAAACTACGATGATCATGACTTAAATGATTATAAAACATATAATCTTATGTTGTCCGGCATATCATTAGTTCATTCGAACTCTCGACGCATCATGCTCTCATTCGGCGTATTGCTTGATCCATCAGCATGTTAACTCCCGCAACGTCCGATCTTGATACATGTCTAATTCCTCCGGTCTGATGCCCAATCTCTAACTCCGGCTTAACATCTGTTTCTTCTGCTTCAATTGTTTTGCCTTTTCATGATCAAAGTTAATTCTCTGCATCACTTTTCTCAAAATGCAGATTAGATCATAAATTCATCAATTGATATCATCATCGAGATTCAACACATCACCCATCTAGCATTTCGTCAGTGGATCAATCAGTGAACTTATTCTCTAATGAGCATATGTATTGTATCGCTAGTGTCCCCATATAAGTAGCTATGAGACTAATCGCTTCCATCATATGAACAGATATATAACGCACTAGTTTATTCGATTATCTCGATGTACCTCTCGAGTAATCTATGACTGAGATCATTTAGGGTTTGTGTTTAAAGGTGAATCAGTCTCATTATTGTGATCTTATCACGATCCGATTCTCATTATATAGATCTATAGACGTCACAATATGTGCAACGGACAATAGAAAATGAGAAAATAAATAATTATAAGAAAAAAAGAGTGTATAACATGTCATATGTGTCATTACTCATATGATTAACTTGTAACATACATATGGCTAGCAAGATAACGATTAGCTAACAGTGTACTCAACTTAATTGATCCTCGGTGGAAGTGAGTGTCTAATGGCTCCACTAGGTACCACCTAAAGGAAATCCAATTGAATTGCTTTACTTCACGCTGCTGAATTGTTCTGCAGTTTGTATCACCCTTTGCCATGTTCATGCATGCAATCTAACAAAAATTTGTCGACCCTAAGTGATATAATATTTACAATAGGGAAGGAAGAAAACCATGTATCAGTCAGGAATTCCAAGCTACCATACCTTTTGCAGGTTGCTGCTACCCAATTTCACATATATTTCTGATTTGTGATGTAAATTGCTTCTAATTTGTGTGGATACACCGGTAGTTGTCTGATCATTAGCTTTATTCATGATAACCTTACCTTGGTGGGATACCAAGATATTCATGTTTGTCAACATCTCGTCAGAGGCCCAAATCTTGGTAACCAGGATAAGGTACATAAAGGAGCTGGAACCTTGCTTGTGCAGGCCTTCATTTTTCTTGGAGAGTTTCATGAGAAATAGAGCGGAATGCTTCTTCAAAGAATGGCATAACTTTCTTCTTCAGAGCTCGAGAATTGAGGGAACAAAATAAAGTGTGGCTCGCAGATGGCTTTGAGGTGCTGTACGCACATCAAAGGAAGGTATAATGACTCGTGTATTAGACTGGAGTTGGCCAACATGCATCTACTTTGTGAACGAACGAAGGAGCATTCGATCCTGAAACTAAAGAAAAGCATTGTGCTTTCTCGATCACAAGATTTGCCCCCTATGATCGAATTTAACTTGCTTGGGTATTTAAAGTAGGATTTATTTAGCAAACATCAACAATTATCTTTGTTCCTCCTACTGTACTTTATGTCGCCTCTCTTTTCCTGGTCTGAAGCATGGAATTTGATCCCTCTTCTCTGCAAGCTGCTAGGTTTGTCTCAGTGGAAAGCAGATGGAATGCCAATAGACATGCGTCAGAAGCTCTCCCACTGTTCAAGTTACCGCATGGAAACTCCTTTGAGCTTCCAATAGACATGCCAATAGAAATGCTCGCATCTCCTTTTGCAGCTTAGCTTTTGCTTCCCACATGCAGTGGTTTATTAGTAAGCTATATGAACTTTAATTTTCATGTGAACTACAACAATACGCAAAGATGAGAATGATGCTGTTGGTTTCCTCGGTGGCTTTCCAAATGGGCTACAACTCAGTTGAACTATAAAGCTATAGACAAAATGATGAAAGTGATGCAGTTTGATTCAACAATTAATGGAGAAAGATTAAGACTTTTGGATTTGATACATCAGCGACAGGTGTGTGTTCTTAAAGAGAATTTTGTGTTGTCTGTGGCTCCCATCACTTAGCCACCTGCTCTCTTACTTTCAGAAATGCATCATGAGTAATGATCCAAGAATTCTCATACGAATGCAGGCAACAAGCAGAAGAATCGCTGAAGCAAAATGTGTGCAATCAACATGTCAATATTGTTGGTGAACAAAAGTGTCGTCGCTGGTGAGTCAGCATGACCTGGTCCACGAGTCGATATCGGGAGTTTCCTGTCGGCTGAGCTAGACGTCGAGGTCGGTCGGGTCCTCACGACGGGGTGCTGATCAATGTTCCTCGGCCTGGGTGCTGATTGATGGCTCGCCGTAGGGACGTCGATCGGCGACTTCGGAGGTTGGGACGCTCGCGGGTCGTGGGCGGGTGCCTTCCTGCAAAAAAGGTCTTCGTCGGGTGATCCCCGACTCTGGCCCCTCCGACGAGCAAGTCAGTGGAGTGTTTTTGAAATTCTCCTCCCCCTCGGCGGATGTCAACCAGGGGCTTTTATACCATTGCATGAGGGTCGATCGTACGTGGATTGACGTGGTGGACGTGTCAGACAGTGTCTCGGTACGGACTTTGACTTGGTGTGTGGGGATGGTGCAATCCTGGGTTTACCGGGATGAGACGTGTTGATCGATGTCCTAGGATACAGATTCTGATTCTGACGTGACGTTTGGCATTGATCGTGAGGTGTCCTAGAGGCAAAATATGCCTTATCAAATATGGTTGCAACTCTACTTCTATAAGCTATTTACTCAAACAGTCACCTCGGTGTCTCCGGCGATAGAGTGGCGCCTGAAACAAAACTTGCCTTGAGAACAACTCTGTCGTTTGATGACAGACTCCAGACACATCTTGCAAACAGCAAGAGGTGCATGATCAATCATTCAATTGTCCTACAGATTCCTTTGCCTCAGAAATAGTGGCGTGCAGATTCATCATAGCAATGTCTACAACTCTTTTCTTATGTACCTCGATCGATTTCTTGTCTGCAATCATTTTGTGCTTTTGATACAAGAATCATATTCTTCGCTTTGTTGCTTCAATCAGCCATGCACACAAATGCATGACATCTAGTCAGCTCCCCAAGGCTCATAGTACGAGTGTGGCAGGTTGTGCACTAATCTCCATTTCTCGAGGACTCTTATTCTGCTTCCAACTTATGATAACGTGTCCTGCAATCATCACCTGCTTGCGACTTAATTTTATTGCCTTTAGGTGTTACAAAGGTAAAATAGGTGATAGGGAGGCCACACACACTGCTGCTTTAAGGACGAAGCTCCAACAGCAAGTGGACAGAGGGGATTCCGTAGAGGACTATAAAGTTGCCTCCATGTTTAGAGTTTGGTACAACTCGAGGAAAACTTAGGCAAAATCAGCAGTAATATGAGCTTTCGGGGTCCGACGATACTGGTGTTTTTGGGTTTCTTGAGTTGTGTTCATGCTGATCTGAAGCTGGGCTTCTATGACGACAGTTGCCCGAAGGCAGAGAAGATGATCCTAGATTTTGCGGAGGAGCACATCCCAAATGCACCAACGGTGGCAGCATCTCTTCTTCGGATGCACTTCCATGATTGCTTTGTGAGGGTACGATGTAATGCATTCATTTCGACTCAATCTTGCTTTCTTCACGGCATGTTTGATGCGATTCTCAGGGTTGTGATGGCTCTGTGCTCGTCAATTCAACCAGCACCAACCAAGCTGAGAAGGCCGCGACTCCGAACCAAACACTCCGCGGCTTCGACTTCATCGATCGCCTGAAGAGTGTGGTGGAGGAAGAATGCCCGGGGATCGTTTCGTGTGCGGACATTCTTGCGTTGGCTACGCGAGACGCGGTCGGAGTCATTGTACGCCGATAAACTCATACCATGCTCCGAGCTAATGTTCTGAATGCAGATACTCATCTTGTTCGTCTGACGGCAGGGAGGCCCGTTTTGGAGAGTTCCGACTGGCCGTCGCGACGGGTTGATATCGAATTTATCGGAAGCATTATCTGAGATTCCATCCCCCACATCGAACCTTAGCTCTCTGCAGACTTCTTTTGCTAATAAAGGGCTAAATGCTGCAGACCTTGTTCTCCTCTCCGGTGAGCTGCAGCATCGTGTAAACACATGCCGATCTAAGTTCTTGCCGACTTGTGTCTTGCAGATTCATCATTTTTACACGAAAAATGACGTTTTTCTTGTGCTTCTTCGTCTGCTAACATCGACCGATTTGCTGTTGCAGGAGCCCACACGATCGGAGTTGCTCATTGCGAATCCTTCAGCGACCGGCTGTACAACTTCACCGGGAACGGCGATCAAGATCCTTCTCTGGACGGCTTATACGCCACGAATCTGAAGAACAACAAGTGCAGAGACGCCACCGACGAAGCCACGCTCGTGGAAATGGATCCGGGGAGTTTCAGAACGTTCGATGTTGGATACTACAGGAATCTGCTCAAGCGAAGAGGGCTCTTCGAATCCGACGCAGCTCTCACCGCGGACGCCGCGGCCAAGGCAGCCATCGTCAATCTCGTCGACAGCCCTCCGCAGACATTCTTCGCCGGGTTCGCGATGTCGATGGAGAAGATGGGCAGCATCGGAGTCAAGACGGGCTCTTCAGGTGAAATCAGAAGGAACTGTGCGGTCATAAACAGTTGAGACTGGTGTTCTTGAGCAATTTATGCTGTGGATCTCAAAAATAAATGAACTGTTGCAGTGTGTTGTTCTTTGGGGATCTAAGTATTCCGTCAAACAAGCATTAACAGGATCTTTCCTTTGTTCTTATCATGTTCTTCAAGAGACCAATTTCATTTTGATGGCCGTCCAACTTTCTCTCATCCCATTAGATCAACAGTAAATTGCTAAGGGTGATTAGATAAAAATGTATACAATTGTATACATATGACCAGTTAAAATATGTTCATTGTTATGATTCAATCAAATCCACTTAATAAATCACAATTCAATAAGAGAATGATCAAAAGCAATCAGTCCATCAGATCTCATGCATAAAGAAAGGGAGGGTCACTTGCAAGTGTAACCCTTTCTTAAATAATAGCTAATAACTCAAAACTAAATCAAATGAAAAAAAATCAGAGAAACTTTATTGAATTTTTTATATGGGTAGATACCCCATATTTATAGATATATGAAATTCAAGAGTTTATAATCTCTTTAAGTATAGATGTGTAACCTTTCTCAAATAATAGTTAATAACTCAAAATCAAATCAAATAATAGAAAAAAATCAAGATGAAAAAGAGAAACTTTATTAAACTTATCAAAAAAAGAGAAGTATTTATATATCTTGAATGACTCTTTAGATGCCACATATTTATAGATATGAAATATAAGAATTTCTAATCTCTTCAACTATATCTAATCTTATTTAAAATATAAAATATTAATTTAAAATCTATCAAAACATATTTTAATTTTTTAAACTAAGAATTTCTTATCCCTCCAACTCTATCTAATTTTATTTAAAAATTAAAATATTAATTTATAATTTTTTAAAATATATTTAAACTTCTTAACACTCATCCTTAAAGTATACTTTTGGAGATAAGTCTTTGCAAAGTCATACCTATAACTACCACCAAGCATGAAATCACCTGTAAAAATATGATTTTAACCAAAGTATTCTCCGAGGTGCATATGAATGTTACCATCCATATGCTTTTCTATACTACTCGAAAATCTATCTGAATCAAATTGCTCCATCAGAAAACTTCTAGAACTATTGAGAATACCTCTTGACCCAGAGCCTGATCCAAACTTACTAGATGGAAGATCAATTAAATCTCTAACTAGACTTTGTGTAGAAGGCTCAACATCTATATGACGACCGAATTTAAGAATAGACTTGTGCAAATTAGAAATAATACCAAATTCCTCACGGAAACTAGTAAGCCTTGACACAAAATCTTGAGTTTCATTTTTATGAAGAATATTCATTTCTTCATTCATAATATCCTTGCATACTTTAACACATTTGGTTTCATCAAAACAAGTAGACTCAAAATCATTAATTGGTTCAGAAACAAATAGTGACATATGCTTACATTATCTCCATATGTTTCACAATTATTTTTTTTATCTTCTCAATGTTAAAATTTTCTCTTCATAAACATCATTACTCCCCATATCACTTTGTTCTATCATTAGTAATGAAGAAATAATAAGAGTAGATATAGATGAACCAAAGTCCTTAGAAGCATTAGATGACATAGGAATCTCAATCATAGGTTTTGAACAAATATCACTTTTATTGTGATTGATATTTTCAAAATAAATTACTTGTGAAGGATAATAACAAGAAACTTCATCAAACACATCTCAAGATACCACATACCTATGTTTATGGATACATGCATTTCCATCATTTTTTCCTTTCATCATAACCAATAAAGATGCATTTCTTAGTCTTAGTATCAAACTTGCTTTTCTTTTAAGTATGACATATGAATATAGCATGGAGAACCAAATACACTAAAATATTTTTTAACATTTAGTTTCTCACCAAACATGGGCTCATATGAAGACTTTATATTGATTGAACTAATAGTAGTTCCACTAATAACATAAGTTGTACATGTCATACCTTTTGCCCATAAGGCTTTGGATAAATTATTTGCTTGAAACCAACATTTACAAGTCTACATGAGATGTCGAATCTTTCATTCAGCCACATCATTTTTTTTGTAGTGTATTTGCATATGTAAATTTCCTTTTGATGTTATACTCTTTGTAAAAAGAAAAGAATATGTTAGAAGTGAACTCTCTGTCATTATCAGTGCACAATCTTTTAATTTTTACTTTTAATAGCACTTTCAATTGTTTACTTAGAACTCTTGAAGTCTTGAAAAAACATCTGATTTTTTCTTCACAAAATAGACCCAAGTGAACTTTGTAAAATCATCAATAAAGATAAACATATAACGAGAATTTAAATAAGATAATGTTTGAGTAGGGCTCATTAGATCACTATCAATAAACTCCAAGGGAAATGTACATCTTGAAAGTGATATATCAAAAGTTTGTTTGTATGCTTTGTCATATTAACAACCTTCACAAACTTCATTACTACTAAAAGTAGTAAGATTGGGAAGATTATTCACCAAACTTTTTTGCATCATAATATTTAATTTTTAAAAATTTATATGACCAAGTCTAACATGCCAAATTGATGCACCATTATTTGTATTTATCTTATCAATATAAGAGTTTGATGTTGACAAAATTTTATAATATAAGAGTTTGATGTTGATAAAATATATAAATTTTTGACCCTTTTACCAGTATACTACATCTATATTTAATTTTTTTATATAGCAAAGAAACTTGACTTCATTAGGACTAAAAGGTACATAATTTCCGACATCAACTATATTTGCAATAGAGAAGGGATTTTTCTTCGTAACATTATATACACTCTTCAATGTAATAGTATCATTATCTTTCTTTGAGATTATAATAGTGCCTTTCTTTTTAACTTGATAAACAGTGTTATTTGCCATGATAATTGTATCATTACTTTCATATTGACAAATATTAGTGAATTTGGTACTATCAATAGTGAGATAATGACACATTCTAAATCAACAATCCAATCATTTCCCCAATCTTCATAAGTACAATTAAAAAATTAGAAAAATATTTTTTATTTATAATATTTTCTTCTTTAATCTTTACATTATAATTTTTTCTAAGATGGCCTAACTTACCATACTCATAACACTTGATCTTCTTTCAATTTGTATAATTGTTTGAAGAAGACTTTTGCTTGTTGTTAGCATCATCTTTTTTTTTTTTTGTTATAATTACCTTTTTTTTATTTATAAAAAAAGGTATCTCTATCTTTCCCTAAAATAGAAGCTCTTATGATTTAATGAGCTAGGGATTCCTGAGAAGCAAAAAGATTTTTCAACTCTAGTAAGGATGATTGTTGAATCATTGAATAGATGTAATAAGGAATATATTTTTTTCAAAGACCACTAATAATATAATGTTTTATTCGTGCATCAGAATTTAAAGTTCTGTTAGGGAACAAATATACTATGGCTAGTGAGTCAGCACGTCTAGGTCCGCAGGCCGATGTCGGGAGCTCTCTGCGAGGTGATTCGGATGATGAGGTGGCCGAGCCCTCGGGAAGGAGTGCTGGTTGGCATTGGTCGAGGTCGGGGCTGATTGACAACTCCTCTCTGTCGAGCGGATCGCACTCCCGTGCCGAGTCCCTCGCCGTCAATGAACAGTCGTCCTCCTGCAAAAAATGGCATTCGTTGAGTGGTACCCGGTTGTGGCCCCTCCGACGAGCAAGTTAGTAACGAGAGGGATTGTTTTTTCTCTTCTATTTGTTTCTCCCCCCCCCCCCTTGGTCGGAGGCAGTTTTATACTAAGGCGCGAGGGTTGATGGAGCGTCGATTCGACGTTGTCGCTGACCCTCGAGGGATGGGACGTGCAAAGCAGTGTCGGACAGCACCACCCCGAGCTCCCGGGACGGGACGTGTGGCGTGGGCTCTGACTTGGCGTGTAGCGTTGGCTGTGACATGTCTAGGCCGTCAAAATATACCATATCACTTCTCCCCCCCCCCCCCAAGGCGGGTCGTGGGGTCCTTAACGGACCCGGCGGCATTTGAGTTGGAGGGATGCTGATCGCTCAGGAGGGGAAAACGAAATTGACTCATCGTTGGGCGATTTAGAGGGGTAATGCCCTGTGCTTCGAGTATGATTGACCCTATCGGTCGAACAGTTGGGACCTGTCATCTTGGTCGGTCGGATAACCGGTTTGGCGCGGGTCGTAGTTACGGACCTCGATTTTGCGAGTCGGCGAGCGAACCGAGGTGACTCGGTTAGAGCTGCAAGTCGTAGATCGACGTGGACGGGGAGGGGCGTCGGGTCGGCCAAGAGGTGCGACTTAGGCATTAGATTTTTTCGAGATGCGGCTCGAACATCGGATTGGCTGCGAGGTGTGACTCGGGCGTTAGGTGGGGCCTATGGGCTGAGTGACCGAGTTCGATTCTGGTTTCAGTGCCGACGGGTCGTAAGTCGGGAGCAATCTGGAGCGACCTGGGCGAGAATCGAACTTGGGGGCCGAGCGGCGAAGCTCGATTTTAGTTTCGGTGCCGACGGGTCGACAGTCTAGAGCGATCTGGAGCGACCTGGGCGGGAATCAAACCTGGGGGCCGAGCGGCTGAGCTCGGTTACGGTTTTGGTGCCGACGGGTCAAGTCTAAAGCGATCTGGAGCGACCTGGGCAGGAATCGAACTTGGGGGTCGAGTGGTTGAGCTCGATTTCGGTTTCTGTGCCGACGGGTCACCAGTCTGGAGTGATTTGCAGCGACCTGGGCGGGAATCGAACCTGGGGGCCGAGCGACTGAGCTCAGATCCAGTTTCGATGCCAACGGGTCGCTAGTCTGGAGCGATCTGGAGCAACCTAGGCGGGAATTGAACTTGGGGGCTGAGCAGCTAAGCTTGGTTCTGGTTTCGGTGCCGACGGGTTGTCAATCTAGAGCGATCTGGAGTGACCTAGGCGGGAATCGAACCTGGGGGCCGAGCGGCTGAGCTCGGTTCTAGTTTCGATGCCGACGGGTTGCCAGTCTGGAGTGATATGGAGCGACCTGGGCGGGAATCGAACCTAGGGGCCGAGCGACTGAGCTCGGTTTCGGTTTCGGTGCCGACGGGTCACCAGTCTGAAGCGATCTGGAGCGACCTGGGCAGTAATCGAACCTGAGGGCCGAGCGACTAAGCTCGGTTTCGGTACCGATGGGTCACCAGTCTGGAGCAATCTAGAGCGACATGGGTAGGAATCGAACCTGGGGGCCGAGCGGCTGAGCTCGGTTCCCGTTTCAGTGCCGACGGGTCGCCAGTCTGGAGCGATCTGGAGCGACCCGGGCAGGAGCTAGAATCGTGAGCCGAGTGATCGCACTCTGGCTCAAGCTTTGGTGCCGACGGGTCACCTGTCGAGAGTGATCTAGAGCGATCCGGGTAGGAGCCAGACCTGTGGGCCGAGCAACTGTGCTCAGGCTCAGGTTTCGGTGCCGACGGGTCGCATGTCGAGAGCGATCTGGAGCGACCCGGGCTGGAGCCAAACCTGCGGGCCGAGCAACTGTGCTCATGCTCAGGTTTCAGTGCCGATGAGTCACCTGTCGAGAACGATCTGGAGCGACTCGGGCAAGAGCTGGAATCGTGAGCCGAGTGACCGCACTCGGGCTCAGGCTTTGGTGCTGGCGGGTCACCTATCGAGAGCGATCTGGAGCAACCCGCGCAGGAGCCAGACTTGTGGGTCGAGCGACTGTGCTCAGTTTCAGGTTTTGGTGCCGGTGGGTCGCCTGTCTGGAGCGACCCGGGTAGGAGTTAGAATCGTGAGCCGAGTGGCCGCACTCAGGCTTAAGCTTTGGTGCCGACGGGTTGCTTGTTGAGAGCGATCTGGAGCCAGACCTGCGGGCCGAGCGACTGTGCTCGGGCTCAGGTTTCGGTGCCGGCGGGTCGCTTGTCGAGAGCGATCTGGAGCGACCCGGGCAAGAGCTAGAATCGTGAGCCGAGTGACCGCACTCAGGCTCAAGCTTTGATGCTAGCGGGTCGCTTGTCAAGAGCGATCTGGAGTGACCCGGGCAGGAGCCAGACTTGCGGGCTGAGCGACTATGCTGAGGCTCAGGTTTCGGTGTCGGCGGGTCACTTGTCTGGAGCGACCCGGGCAGGAGCTGGAATCGTGAGCCAAGTGACCGCACTCGGGCTCAGGCTTTGGTGCCAGCGGGTCGCATGTCGAGAGTGATCTAGAGCGACCTGGGCAGGAGCCAAACCTACGGGCCGAACGACTATGCTCGGGCTCAGGTTTCGGTGTCGGCGGGTCGCTTGTCGAGAGCGATCTGGAGTGACCCGGGCAAGAACTGGAATCGTGAGCCGTCGGTCGGGAACCGATCCGGAGCGGCTCGGACAAGAGCTGGGCCAGGGAGCCGCAGGTCGGGAACCGATCTGGAGCTACTCGAGCAAGAGCTGGGCCGGCAAGGCGCAGGTCGGGAACCAATCTGGAGCTGCTCGGGCAAGATCTGGGCTAACAAGCTGCTGGTCGAGAATCGATCCGGAGCGGCTCGTACAAGAGTTGGGCCGAGGAGCCGCAGGTCAGGAACCGATATGTCGCAGGTCGGGAACCGATCTGGAGCTGCTCGGGCAAGAGCTGGGCTAGTGAGCCGCAGGTCGGGAACCAATCTGGAGCAGTTGTGGACCTCTTGTCGCGAATGGCTTTTCGGCGGGAGATTTTAGATGATGGGGCGTCTCTCGATGGATCCCTCGGGACGTGGAGTTGCTTCTCGGGGTTCCTTGAGATAGCGCCCGAGGTAACATTTTCGGATCAAGTCCTCGATTTGATTCTGGAGGTCACGACAATCTTCCGTGCCATAGCCGTAGTCCCAATGGAACGTGCTCAGAGGAAGTGGCGGGGGCCTCGGGAGCAGTGGCTCTTGTCAGTCGGGCCTCTGGCGGGGTTGCACTGGGGCTGCTGAGGTCGTTCCCCGGGATTATTCCACCCTTAGTCTCTTGTTGTCTATGCAATTTTCCACCACCAGAGTTTCGGCGGCGATATATTGCTTAGCGCACTAGAGCATCTCAGGGATGGTTACTAGCGGCTTCTCGATCAGTGACCAGAAGAACCTTGAAGGCTTTAAGCCCATCAGAAACGCTTGCATGATTAAAGAGGGGTGAGTGTCCGGGAACCCCCAAATTTCAGTGGCGAAACATGCCACAAACTGAGAGAGCGACTCGTCTTCGCACTGAGATAACGCGAGCAGGGTGGCCATGGATGGCTTGGGTCGCACGCTAGCGAGGAAGTTTTGCTCAAACTCCTTGGCAAGTTGGTTGAAGGATGAGACCGAGGATTAGCGCAGCCGGTTGAACTATGCTCGGGCCGGTCCCCTCAAGATGGTCGGGAATGCCCGACACATTAATGCATCGGAGGTGCCATAGAGGGTTATCTGAGCCCGGAATGCAGAGACGTGCTCCGTGGGATCGAAGCCGCCATCATATGTCTCTAATGTCGGCAGCCTGAAGTTGAGGGGTACTGGCTTATCTTGTACTTCCTGAGTGAAAGGGGACCCGCTTGAGCCATCTTCGTTGGACTCGCTTCGTGATTTTCGAAACTCACGCTGGAACTCATCCAGGCGTTGATTGACCCGGAACAGCTGGGCCCTAAGTGAGTCGTCCGCCAAGTCGGATGATACGGTGTCTGGCTCGAGGTGGGGTAGGGTGACTCGGTAGGTTGTGGGTGTGTTTCGTCCGAGCGGACCTCTCGCATCTGTCGCTTGCTCTCGGGCTTTTGTAGTCCCGACCTGCTCCCCGCTCGGCCTCTGCTGGGTCGAATCAGTCGGGGGAGTTGCCAGCGCACGATCTGAGGAATGAGTAGAGTGAGCATCTGCATCATGCCTGCCATGGCCTGCACTTGCTTGGAGAGGCTGAGGAACGCCTCGGGTGTCACGGCCGAGGGTCTTGCGGCGAATCCACGGGGGCGACAACCCCGGGTCGTTAAACAGGCGCCGGTAGCGGTCTAGCGTCGAGGTCGGAATCCTGCCATCTCCGGGAGCGGGAAGGACCTGGCTTCCGAGTTCGACGGAAGGGAGGTCGGTAGGTGGTTCTCCCTCAGGGAGAGCTCTAGCCAGATGCTCCTACGACATGGCCCTCCTTCTAGCGCCAAAATGTTGAGGAACAAATATGTCGTGGTTGGTGAGTCAGCACGGCTAGGTCCGCGGGCCGATGTCGGGAGCTCTCTGCAGGGTGATTCGGATGATGAGGTGGCCGAGCCCTCGAGGAGTGCTGGTTAGCGTTGGTCGGGGTCGGGGCTGATTGACAACTCCTCTCTGTCGAGCGGATCGCACTCCGGTGCCAAGTCCCTCACCGTCAACGAACGATCATCCTCCTACAAAAAATGGCCTTCGCCAGGTGGTACCCGGCTGTGGCCCCTCTAACGAGCAAGTTAGTAACGAGAGGGATTGCTTTTTCCCCCCCTTGGCTGAAGGCCGGTCAGGAGTTTTATACTAAGGCACGAGGGTTGATGGAGCATCGATTCGACGTCACTGTTGACCCTCGAGGGATGGGACGACCCTTGTGGGACGTGCAGAGCAATGTCGGATGGCATCGCCCCGAGCTCTTGGGATAGGACATGTGACTTATCTTCTTAGTACAAGCTCTCGGGACGAGACGTGTGGCGTGAGCTCTGACTTAGCGTGCAGCGTTGGCTATGACGTGTCCAGACCGCCAAAATATACCGTATCAAGTTCTTCATCTCTTCATGGCACCTTCATTTATAGCATCTGGTGTTGTTATATTACCATCAATCACATCTCGTAGATCTTTTATGTGAAATAACAAATCTTCCAGGTCTTATAGTTAAACTGATTGAGAAGTTAAATACCAACTCAACTATAATTTTTCATAATCGAAAAAAATTTGATAGTAAAAAAAAGTTATCTTATTCACCATGGAGATCTTGAAATACATATTATTATCCTTGTGGCTCTAATACCATATGAAGAAAATGAGTATCACATCTTGAACAACTCTTTAACTTCAGCCTTGAATACTTGAGACTTTGAATTTTTTATATAGGTAGATGTCACCTATTTATAGATGTGATCTAATTTTATTTAAAAAATAAGATATTAATTTAAAATCTATCAAAAATATATTTTAAAATTTTAAATTAAAAATTAAAAATTTTTTATCCCTCAGAATTATATTTAATGTTATTTAAAAAAAATAAAATATCAATTTATGATCTTTTAACATACATTTAACTTCTCAATAAAATATAAATCTCGTAATTTTCTCAAAAGCGATTTATTTAAATTACAGTGACACGGTCCTTCGTAAATGAAATCATAGGTAGACGGGGAACAAAGAGAGGCAATTAGATAAAATACACATTGTTCATTTGTGTAGATAAAAGACCACTGAACACAAATGATAGCATAAGTAATTATCGGAATGACAAAGCAAACGCAGAGACATCAATCACAAGGCGACCATAGACAGACAGACATTTCACGAGACAAAGAAGCGACCGACGACGCCATGCTTATTCCACGGACTTGCATGCATGCCAACGACAGACGGAACGATGACACCAAAGCATCGGACACAAACGAGCCAAACGGTTTAGCGACCACCGCGGAGGCGGAGCACCAGGTGAAGGGTGGATTCCCAATTTTCTCAAAAGCGATTTGTTTAAATTACGGTGACATGGTCCTTCGTAAATGAAATCATAGGTAGACGGGGAACAAAGAGAGAGGAAATTAGATAAAATACACATTGTTCACTTGTGTTGATAAAATACCACTGAACACAACAATAGCACAAGTAATTATTGAAATGACAAAGCAAACGCAGAGACATCAATCACAAGGCGACCATAGACAGACAGACAGACATTTCACGAAACAAAGAAGCGAACGACGCCATGCTTATTCCACGGACTTGCATGCATGCCAACGACAGACGGAACGATGACACCAAAGCATCGGACACAAACGAGCCAAACGGTTTAGCGACCACCGCGGAGGCGGAGCACCAGGTGAAGGGTGGATTCCTTCTGAATGTTGTAATCTGCCAGGGTGCGGCCGTCCTCCAGCTGCTTCCCAGCAAAGATGAGCCTCTGCTGATCCGGTGGAATCCCCTCCTTGTCCTGGATCTTCGCCTTGACATTATCGATCGTGTCCGAGCTCTCCACCTCCAAGGTAATGGTCTTCCCGGTGAGGGTCTTAACAAAGATCTGCATGCCTCCCCTAAGCCTCAGCACAAGGTGAAGGGTGGACTCCTTCTGAATGTTGTAATCTGCCAGGGTGCGGCCATCCTCAAGCTGCTTGCCGGCAAAGATGAGCCTTTGCTGGTCCGGCGGAATACCCTCCTTGTCCTGAATCTTAGCCTTGACATTGTCAATGGTGTCAGAGCTCTCCACCTCGAGGGTGATTGTCTTGCCAGTCAAGGTCTTGACAAAGATTTGCATGCCACCACGGAGGCGGAGGACAAGGTGGAGGGTGGACTAAGGGTGATGGTCTTCCCAGTCAAAGTCTTGACGAAGATTTGCATACCTCCCCTAAGCCTCAGCACAAGGTGAAGGGTAGACTCCTTCTGAATGTTGTAATCCGCCAGGGTGCGGCCATCCTCAAGCTGCTTGCCGGCAAAGATGAGCCTCTGCTGGTCCGGGGGAATGCCCTCCTTGTCCTGAATCTTGGACTTGACATTGTCGATGGTGTCCGAGCTCTCCACCTCGAGGGTGATGGTCTTCCCGGTCAAAGTCTTGACGAAGATTTGCATGCCACCACGGAGGCGGAGGACAAGGTGGAGGGTGGACTCCTTCTGGATGTTGTAATCAGCCAAGGTGCGGCCATCCTCGAGCTGCTTGCCGGCAAAGATGAGCCTCTGCTGGTCCGGAGGAATGCCCTCCTTATCCTGAATCTTAGCCTTGACATTGTCGATGGTGTCAGAACTCTCCACCTCGAGGGTGATGGTCTTTCCGGTGAGAGTTTTGACGAAGATCTGCATCTGAACGAAGAGACAAAGAAGAAGAAAGGAGTCAGCATCATATCAAGAGAAACCACCATCATCAATTCAGATCTAAGACGACAAAAGACAACTAGAAGACCAACGATAATTTAGCGATTAACTTTCGTGAATAGGGCTCACATTTGTCCTAAACAAATCAAAAAGAGGAATCAACATACATTAAATGTCAAAAATGGACGATCATATGAGACCTGTTCCTAGAAGATCATGCATGATCTCCTGCCATCGGAGACCTGTTAACAGAGCAATAGTAGCCACACAAAACAACAAGTGCTAGAAGATGGACGAACGCATACACATACCTTGAGCGGACGAGGAGGACAGGGAACCGGCAATGCTTCCGACGATGGGTGAAAACGGAGCAGCGTCATTTATAGCCGCCATCTCCTTGCGTGAGATTACCCAAAAACATCCGATTCTTGCGATGATCGATCACCACACAAGTGGGCGGACGATATTAAAGACTTCACGGTGCGTCCCCCTGTGAGCCGGCAGATGCATGAATCCACCCCAGCCACCCTCTTCGTTCCGTTCACGGATAATCTTAATTATGATTTGGACGGCCACACATTCGATGATAGATTAGCAGTAATTTTATATTAAATCTTAATCGTCACAAGTTTAAGATAACGATCGCATTAGAAAAATGCGGCTGTTGAGCATTCCATGGTGAAGAAAAAGAATGATTCAGAGGAGGCATAGGGATTGATTCGACAGAGAAATGATGCGAAAGAAAAGAATGTTCTAAGAGGAGGAATAAGATCGATCAAGAGGAACGATGATGATATCGATGCAGTCGATTCTTCGATAACGCCGGACATGGAATCTTATCAGATAAAGTTCCGGGCATCCGCGTCACCTTCCATTATAACCTCAGCTGTTGGCCGAACAGAGTCCATGGCATTTCCTGTGAAAGAAAGTGACAGATGAGTGTGTACAAGGTACAGAGCACCACGTCGACACTTCACCTGCAATAGATCTTATCTGGAACAGTGTTTGTCACATTCCACCACAAACCACGTCAGTCTGCATGTTCCTCTTCTTCCATTGGCACCAACCATGTCAAATGGTTTCTTTCACGGATGCCAAAATCCAGAGAGTAGGAATTCTGTGTGCACAATCCCAAAGACCCAAAAAAACACACGCTACTAATCACGAAAGAGACCGATCCATCCTGAAATTATTATCTCAACTGCATACAGATCACTACATGTACAGAAACCACCGATTCATGTCCAGGTGCTGACTGAGAGTTGATCGCACTGCTGCCTGTATATAGTTCGTCATTTGGCACCGACCAACTCACGAAGCTTTCAGATATAGCCAGCCACACATTACTTAAGAACACTACATGTTGTAGTCAGAGCAAGGAACAGGGGGGTGGGTCTATTTGCAATGAACAACTAACTAGTCGACCATATTTGGGCGACGAAAAGATTGAACAAAACCATCGAGCCTCTTCCTGATCTCCTCCGGATTGGCCCCGACAATCTTGTCTAGCACTGCGCCATCCCTCATCAGTACAAAGGTGGGCATCGCCTTCACCTCCATCTTAGAGGCAACCCCCTGTAAATTTTCAATTGAAGATGTGTATTGATGATATTTCAGATTAAAGTTAGCACAATCAAAGATGTACATGACAAGCATCCATATATCAGTTTCAAGTAGCACAAGGTTTTGGAGAAGTGCTACTTCCAATTTTATTATTATTTTTAAGACAGTTTCCTACTGATTTATGAACTTTTGTTACCTCTGATGCAGAGCAAAGGTTTTTTTGGTTAATGTGATATTTATTTCTGGGAAAAGAAAATCTTATGATCTTCCTCAGGATCATGGCTACCAAGGTCATAAACCATATACCTTGACTTCATCAACATCGACCACGAGATACAGGATGTCCTGGTAAGTCATGGCCAGCTCCTCGAAGAATGAGTTCATGGCGAGGGATGGAACACACCACGAGGCACCAAAGTGGACAAAAACCTGCACACAAATGAAAAGATAGATATAATCAAAATTCCATGCATTATTAGCTTCATCATTCTGTGACCAGCAATCCTCGGCTGGTAAACTGTCTTGTTCCTTCGTTCTCAGCTTAGAGATCTGCGCCCAATATTTGCAAGTCAATCCTTATGAGTACATCCGAAAGCAGATGGGGGAAAGGAACCCAGGGAGAGATTAGAGGTTTCAGGCCTTCTGAAGCTACGGAAGAGAAAACCTAGATGTTTAATTTCTCGGTAGAGCTTCAGAGAGAGAGTGATTCAGTGGCAATGAAGAATATTAACCATGAACTATCTATCTATCAGTAACAGATTGACTCAGAACCAGGTAAATCGATGGAGCAGAAGAGCTTGCTTACAGGGCATCCTTGATTGTTGGCTTGGGTGATGAAGAGGTACCATGACTCCTCTGAATCCACCTTCACAACCCTGGACTTGGGATGCTGCTGCTGCTGTTCCTCCTGCGGTTGGCCTTCCATGACCATAAGCTTATTATTGGTCCACTTCTTCGGCAGGGGTTGGTGGATGTTTATAGAGAGAGATGGGATGTGGCTGGGTATGAAGTGGAAACCAGATGTCCTGTTGTGGATAGCACCAAACATCTAATCCCAGGAAGATGGTCCACAGCAAACCAAGGGGCTGTTGTTCTCCGGTATCCACATATCTGTCACCCCGAAGGCTAATCCAAGAAACGATGAGATGTCCAGAATTTTCTGGATCCTGTAATGATGCTCACTTTATTTATTATTTTGTACCATTCTGGTCTGTAGATAAGGCTGGTGCACGTCCTCCTGCCTGCTTGTCGTCTCCACCGAGGAAAGGATGGCTTCAAAATGCCAACTGAGCATCCTGACTTGCATTGTTACTATTTTTTTAAAGCTTCCAAGTCTCAAGACAACACCAACACGCTCTTTAGAAGCCAATGATTTTTGCTTATCACCTCCAAAAGTAACCAAAGATTAAGTAACAATAAAAATTAACTTCAAGGAATAAAATCTTTCAAATGACATCCCAAAAATTGTGAAATTTGACCTCAGGGCATATTCGTACCATCGAAGATTATTCCGGAAAGCTTGAAATAATATCGCGCGACGTCGTTCCACACAGATCGATTGGCGGTTGTCCGAGGATTCGATCGCCATAGTCAGATCATGTACAACCAACTGTCGGGAGTAATCATAAAAGCCCCCTCTACCTGGTGCGACAGTGGGGGGAGTGATCATTCTGTAAAGAAACTCCACTCGATACTGATTTAACCTTCAAATGAGTCAAGTCGGGAAACCCCTTCCCTCCCGACCTAGGTTCGTGTGCAAGAGCCTAACGACGACGAAACAGACAGCATGCCAATCGAAGAATTACATGCAAAGTCAATTCCAAGCTCGACCAAGCTCGTCGAAGGCCTAGTCGCAAGGACGATCCTGAACATCGACAATCGGACTACCTCGGCCAGGGCTAGACAAGTTCGTTAACAATGCAGAACTTCAATCATTTCAATTTCATAGCAATATATCTTTCGGGTTTTTATGAACTGAAAGATCCCAAATCACCATAGTGGTAGGCCCAAAGTGCTCAAACCAAATCAGTCATCCAAGATAAGAGACCATATAGTTGTGTAGCTATTTTTACAGATAACACCACTCAGTCATCCCAGTCAACAGACTCAACTCGGGCAATATAGATGTTGTTTCTTGGTATACAAATCATGCAGGAAGTCGATGTTAAGAGTCCACTGGCCATTAAATATGCTATAATGGCAGCAGCAACAACAAATTAGTGCATAGAGGAATTATAAACATCACCAACAAATCCTCCTTATCCATAGCTCAATCGTGAGTCTGAACATCGTATCTGAATTTGGCGTCGAGGAATTCCAATCTCACATGAGTTGACCCGAGCAGCAAAGCGAAGCGAACAAAGAGACTCACCAACTGAAGATGCTCCTGGCGAGATATTGACGAACATTAATGTCTTGGAGTCGCCACCAAGACAAGGCTATCATGAAAAAGGCTAATGATTAGCTTTCTTTATTATCCGCGTATCCACACAAACAAAAGCAGTTTACAACACAAAGCAAAAATATATGTGGAAATGGGTAGCAAGAACCTACCTGCAAAAGGTATGTTAGCTTGGAATTCCTAAAAGGAACATGATCATCTTTCTTCCCTATTGCAAATATTACATCGCTTAGGGCCGACAAACTTTTGTTGATTGCCTGTAGAATTAATAATATAGCAAAAGGTGAGTTGAGATACAAACCGCAGGACAATTCAATGGCGTGAAGGCAATTTACCTGGGTTTCCTTTAGGCGGTCCCCGGTAGAGCCACTTTTAGCGAGACGCTCACTTCCAGCAAGATCAATTAAGTTGAGTACCCCCTGAACCTGTTGTTCTGTGCTCTGAAAATAAATGAATGTAACTAAGTATCAGTGTTAAACATCACACAAACCAGCTTGAAAGCACGCCCTAGCAAGTCACATACCTCATTAACGCCAAAAATCCTTAATGTGAAGACAAAATGACTTCTTGAAGATTGTTCATTCATTTGTGTCCTACCCACAGACCTGGTCATAAAATTCAAAATTTCTTCTCAGGCTTTAACCAAGTGTCGTATAGAACACATCAACAAAGATACCACAAAAAAGAAAATAAAAAATTCTAATAAATATTTTAGCACAAAACACAAATGCATTTTGATATTAGGATTCGGTATATAAATTATATAAAAGCACAAAGTTCTAAAAAAACAGTGGGTGAATATGCGTAGCTCAGCCATTTTGAGTGTCCAACATTCACATAGATGAATGGAAACATGTAGTTGTTACATTTTAACTTCTTTTGAAATAAACCATTTAGTATTTGCCTCCTCCTTTTTGTTTTAATTTCTTTTTTTAAACGGACACATTTTCTAGAAAAATTATCAGAACTTCTTGATAAGAAATCCACGAGGAACACTAGCATTGAGTAATGTAGCAAGTACCTAATAAGCTTGTAGTAAACATAAGATGAGGAACAACTTTTACTTAGTGTCAATTATATATTGCTCAGTCCGATCGTCAAAAAGCATTTTAATTAGGTAGTAACTAAATGATTCAAGGAAATAAATTCAGTTAAAAAAACACTCATCAAATAATTTCATCAGGTTTTCAGATATATTACATCTAAGAAAGAAAACTTACAGTTACCCAGCTAGCATGTCCGGGTATTAGTAGAACATGAAATGAAACCGGAAAGTATGGCTCAATCAAGCATCTTTTATATGTGAGCTTTGCACATAACCAATTAAATAAAAATGATTTCATTTTACAAGTCTTCAAAAGAAGTCATTGGATAAGGACATCGACAAGATTTACCTGCTCTGTGCAGCTTGTTGTAGGAGGAATGAAACTTCTTTGATGCTACAAACATCTACAATAGTAAGATCGGATATGATCGTATTACCATTAGAATCGTGTTTGATCGTGTATTGTTTACAAAGACCACCACTTGTATCTTGTGTACTAGGGCGACTAGGTGACAACAAATCACGAATTGTTTCATTATATATTTCCAGCATGGATGCCTGAAAAAGAAATGAATCAATCACAACAAAAAAAAAAATTGTCATGCAAATTGATGAAGATGAAGACTAAGCGATAGGTAAAGCTAAACATCACAAGAGTTAAGCTTACCTGCATCTTGTATTTCCAACCTTGGGATTGTAGAGATTGACTAGTTTGGAATATTTGCTCTAATGACTGCGGTATAAGACCTTTTTGTTCAGCACATCCAGTATTGCCCATCATAGTGTAAGTTTTACCAGAACCAGTTTGCCCATATGCAAATATACAAACCTACAGTAGACAACAACAAGCATTCTTAGTCATCAATCAAATATATACCAATAATAATTGAAATAAATATCAATGAACTATACGGTTTAACATATTAAATAAAGCACCTTATAGCCATCAAGTGCACTCTGAACTAGCTGTGAGATTTCTACAAATACATCTTCTTGTGAAGCTTCATGATTGAATACTTTGTCAAAAGTGAAAGAATACATCTGAGCTGATCAAATGTCATAAATATTATGTGTTATTCATGATACAAAGAATATAGAACATCAATATGAATGTGGTATCCTATGCTAATAAAATACAAAGGCATATCGCACCATTATGTGTCAAGTCAATGCCACGCCCAAGATATTCGATGGATGTCGGATAAGAAACAACTTCTCTATCTGTGTCACTTAAATCAGAATCAGGTAAAAGAGGTCGAACTCTGCAGAATACTCGAATATTCCCTTTAAGTTCCTGCCAAAAGAAAGTTCAGCACTAGAAGAAGTTCATAATGTATTTGTTAAACAGAGTAGCATATGTACCAATATGGTGTTATGCAGTTTTTTACGGAGTTTCTCAGCTTCAACTATTTGAAACTCTGCCTCTGTGAGACGATCTTGCAAATCATCAACAGTTCTTTTCAGCTCTTCATACTCTGTCATTGTCTCGATGGTTGTCAAGTCGGCTCTCTAGAAAAGGAGCAAAGATGTCACAAACTAGAAAATAAAAACCCTGATTTTATATTGTAACTCATATTTCTACAACCAAATGTAACGTACCTGTTTAT
The DNA here is from genome assembly GCA_001649415.1 of Musa itinerans. Taxonomy (NCBI): domain Eukaryota; kingdom Viridiplantae; phylum Streptophyta; class Magnoliopsida; order Zingiberales; family Musaceae; genus Musa; species Musa itinerans. The sequence continues at coordinate 66,649 of LVTN01001190.1, forward strand.
CTCACATAAATGCAATGGAAAATAATACTACACTGTCACAACATGATGATACTAATTGTAAAATCTTAATACTACTTACCTTCAGCTTCTCACTGGAAGCAGCAAGCTGATCCTCTAAGAGTTGTATTTTTTCTCTTTGGGATGAGCATGTCTTCTATAAGTAATAAAGAAAAGATATATCACATTACTGTAAGAGTAACAAAATACATGAGGATGTAACTTCATATGAAAACAAACCTCAAGAGCAATAATCTTTAGAGTTATATAATCCAAATCTTTTGTTGATTTTTTCTTAAGTTCTCTGTAATTTTCAACTTCAAAGGTCAAACTTTGCGCTTGTGTTGATAAATGGTCACGGTCATCTCGTACTTGCTGGAGTTCAATTCTGAGGCAACTAACTTCCTTTCTTAATTCTTCTTTCAGTTTCATGGCCTTTTGCTGAGAAGACTGAAACAGAAGCAAAATAAAATGAATTACAAGATTCGACTAAATCGATAACTGACATAGGTACAAGTAATCACAAAATGTGTGACCATAAAGACTAAAAAATGTGAAAGTCCTAGAAATAATATTTGTGATAACCCAAAGGGCAACAATAAAGTTCAAATATGTTACAATGTAAAATCCTACAAGATATTCTCTTTGCAAATCCTCTGTTCCTGGCAAATTGCTCAAAAAGGCATTAGACCCTTTAATTGATTTAGAATCAAGTAAAACAGGTGCTTGTCATGGTTCAGAGGTTACAAATTGACAGAATGTTAAGTGATAAAGAACTCGTGCATAAGGGCATAACACTGAGATAAGTTTATAGCTGTACGATTACGAACTACCATACATAACATAAAATGATCACAAACCAATTAATGAGATTCAGAAACAAAAAGAATTTAGCAAACTAAGGAATATGACTGGAGTAAGTTGTAGACACTGGAAGCGACATTATAGAATACCACTCAGCAGCAAAACAAAGTGAAACCTCCAAGATCCTTAATCTTCAAATGAAACAAAAGTATTGAGATCGACCAAATAAATGTGAGGGAAAGTATAAAACCAACCCTAGATGCGTCCAATTGACTCTTGAGTGAATTTGCATTGTCTCTTGCAGTAGTCAGACTTTCCATTATAACACTTTTCTCCTTCTGGAACCTCGAGATTGTTTCACCATTTTTGTTAGCCTCATTTTGAAGATTACTGTTGTATTGCTGCAAACTGGTATTGTACTCTTGTAATCTCCTATTTGTTTCTTGCAGCATTTTTAACTGAAAAATTATATGAAAAAAGAGTTTATATGGATCATCATCAAAAGAATCCTCGTAATTTCACTCTAGGGAGCAATGTACCTGGTCACTTATACGTTTTTTCTCTTGGGTGACTCTTTCAAGGTCTGTGGACAGAGCATCTCGAGAATTCTCAGCTGCAACCCTCGCTTCTCTTTCATTCTCATAAGATTTAACAGCAGCCTGAAAAATTTTGTAAGTTACAATCAAGGACTACCAAACTCGATTTGCTAATTTACTTAAGCATCTTCAGCACTCCCACCAATTTCTCTAATTCTTCATTTGTGAACTTGTGTTGCAAGGAAGAATTCTGTTCTCGAAGCTCCCTCGATATCGCATCCAGTTCATCCATCTTTGCCCTCAATTGGAACTCTAGGGAAAGATGAGATAGGACCGAGCTATCAGGTCTCGAGCATGAAAAATGCACATGGTAAATCATAAATCTGAACCAAAAAAGTGATTTTGAATTCCTTCTGCCAAGTCAAACAGAAGCATTGGTAAATACCAAGCTCTCCGTGCCTTTTCTCTTCAGAGCCCAACATATTTCGAAGCTTCGCTTGCTCCTCCATGTAGCCATCTTCCAGCTCCATGTACCATCTGATACAAATTCGAAGTCTTTTAATGTATTCTATCATCAGCTCACTCTTCCCCTACATAATTGATCGACAAAATAATACAAAAAAATTTATGAAAAATCAGTAAAAGAATAATTAGGATTGTATAGAACAAGAAAACTTTTTTACTTTCCACCTTATAGTCTGTCCTGTTCTTTCCCTTCATCTTCTCGGCCAAAAGTCTCTCCACGTCCTCCCTGCACCCGAACTCGGTCCCTGCCATGCTCCCGCCATCCGAGCTGACGGCTGCAAAGACAGTCGTCTGGTCGCTAGAGACACCAGAGTTGGAGTCGGCATTGACGGGGAACACCACCGGCCTTAGCGCTCGTGGGTTGGTCGCGGAGCCTACCATCTTTCCCATCACCGCTATCCTGCACCGTTTGTCGAGGGACGCCTCATCCAAATTCTCCTTGTGATCGTGGACTAAATCAAAACCCTAGAAAACGACCAACCCTGGAGCACAGCGTGGGCAGCTCACATTGGAAGAGCTCCGAGGGGCGTTGAGGGGCTTGCTCTGGATGATCCAAGAGGACATAAACTAATGGGAACCAAACGCCGAAGAACGTTAGATCAAAGGGCAAAAGTGAGCTAGATCAAGGACGCTTTTATGGTGGGGAGGTGGAGCTATCAGGTGAGGTGAGGTGAGGTGGGAGAGGGTGGGTTGGAGTGGAGCGAAAGTAAAGGTGGCGGAGAGATGTGAGCCGTCACTTCAACGGCCGGAAACGGAGAAGGAGAGGCATTCAATACGAATGAATGAATGCATTCAGTTCACGATATGCGTAAGGTTTCCTCACATCAACACAAATATATCTGATGCCCAGCATTAACATGAAAACTACTTCCTCCTGCTGCTACCCATTTGAAGTGCCATGGAGCAGTTGGTCCTTCGCTGTTGAGACAAGTGGGAAGCTTCTTCTTTCTCTAACCTGGGAGGTGTCATGTCTTCGTTCCCAACAGCTCATAGCTGCAGCTGTTGACAGATCCATCTCAACATCTTCATCTCTCAACAGGAAACTCCCAACTAAAATGTTCTGTCAACAGTAAACTCTGTTGATAGTAATTGCTATGATCATGCAAGTAGTGTGATGATAATTCTATTTCAGTTGCTAATCACATGAAGGAAACTAGCTAATTATGCATCAGAATGAAGAACCTACTGTGCATGATGTTTAATTTCTACCAGCAAAGCATCTGAAGTCAAACCATATTAATGTTCCTACCATGCTAAATAAAAATATATGGTGATGAAATACTCAAAAGAAGAGAGAGTTCTGTGCATGCACTCTATCTACAAACATAAATTTCACAGTTACTAGGTTGGAAACCAAAAACAAGAGCCAATTTGATGATATCTGAGAGCAATGGCATCAAAGTTGAACTTTTGTCAGTGGTGAATGTTATTGGATTGCTATCTCTATCCATTTGCTGATATCTTTCCGTCCAAAAAACACAAATGCATTACAACAAGCTATAGAATGCAGAGAAACATTTTGTCTTATCTTATTCAGTTTTATTTACCAAAACTGATGAAATTGGGAATGGAGAAGAATATATATATATATGTGTGTTTATCTTTTGATAGCTCCAATAAGGTTATGAGAATTATCTCCGGCAGACCTCTTTGTTAAAATCAATCTCTGTTTCCTACTTAATTCTGCATCAAATCGAGAGAGAGAGAGAGAGAGAGAGTGTGTGTGTGTTACGGTCTAGTTCCACTTTGGATCTTCTTTGCATGCACTCAAGAGTTGCTGAAGATATGGGTTGTACAAGCGAGGCTTCTTTGGTGGTGGCAGAGAGCATGCACGAACGCGGTGGAAGCGCTCGAGGATCAGGCGGGGCTGTGCCGGTGGAACTACGTCCTCAGGTCTCTGCAGCAGCGTGGGAAGAACCACCGCCGGGGTGTCATCGTCTCAGGCCAAGTGGACATCTTTCTCCATCGACAGGAGGAGGCTGAGAAGAAGGCCAAGCAGTCAGAGGAGGCACTACGAATAGTACATGTACTAAAATTAGCTGCTGGGGTCCTAATTAGAGCATCTTTTGCTCTTCTCAGGCCAAGTGGATATCTTTCTCCATCGACAGGAGGAGGCTGAGAAGAAGGCCAAGCAGTCACAGGAGGCACTACGAACAGTACATGTACTAAAATTAGCCGCTGGGGTCCTAATTAGAGCATCTTTTGCTCTTCATTTGATGCCTCCTTTGCAAAATCATTCTCATTTCTTCTGAATTCTTGGAGCATGTTGATGCTGTCTGTTAGTGTCAACATCTTTACGCCGTGGCCTCGGGGCCAACATGGCTGGGTTCGGATCCGAATGAGTGGAGATCTTCCTGAACGACCCTTGAGACTGCTGAGGTAGCCGACTGCGTTGGTCCGATCGCGACGGGCTCACTGTTTTCTCCGGGAGGGGACTCCTCGCTTGGGCGTTCGGTGGGAGCTACTCCATCTTCGTCCCTGCACACAGGTCGGGTTGGGAGAGCTCGGCCCGACCCCTCCGACGATCAAGTCAGTCGATAGTCTCAGGGGGTTTTTCTCATTTGATCCAGCCTTTCTCCCCTTTCGTTCCGAACGTGAGGGTTTTTATAAGGAAGGTCATCGTTTCCTGATGTGCCCGCTTGTAAGGAGCAAGGTCGTACCTTTGATAACGTTTGACACCGACATTGGCGTTGCGTGAAGGACCTGGCTCCTACAGGATGGCGACGTGCCTCGGTCGGCGTTTTGGTCTGCTTCGGCCAGGTGCTGTCAGGTCAGACCGAGGCAGGCGACCCCCGTAGCTCCTCGGTATGCGTGACTTAGGAGACGTCACTCGGGAGCATGTGACATTAGTTCGTGTCCCATAATTATTATTACCCTCATCATTCCCCCCCCGGAAGGAAGCCATGCATCGGCTGTTGCTAGGGAGGTCCGAGGCGTGGCTTCTGCTTTAAGTGGTTGTTCCTGCCGATTTGTCCTCTGGTTAATGCCGGGGAGCTTTCCCAGAGGGTCGCAATGGTCGGTTGCTAGCCCGTCGTCCTGTGCGACGTGTGACCGTGGGGTATGACTTGAGCAAGGCAGAAGACTCGGGCGAGCAGGTCGAACCGAGGTGTAGGAATCATGCAGTTTGTGACCGAGGTACGCGGCTCAGGTGGGCAGGTCGCGCAGAGATGGACTCGAGCAGTCTGCGACTGAGGTACACGGTTCAAGCGGGCAGGCCGCGTAGAGGTGGACTCGGGCAGTTTGCGGCCGAGGGGCACGGCTCAAGCGGGCAAGCCACGCAGAGGTGGACTCAAACAGACTGCGACCGAGGGAAACGACTCAGGCGGGCAGGCCGCGTAGAGGTGGACTCGGGCAGTCTGCGACCGAGGAACACGGCTCAAGCGGGCAGGTCGCGCAGAGGTGGACTTGGGCAGTCTGCGGTCGAGGAACACGGCTCAGGCGGGCAGGCCGCGCAGAGGTGGACTCGGGCAGACTGCGGTCGAGGGACATAGCTCAGGCGGGCATGCCGCGCAGAGGTGGACTCGGGCAGTCTACGGTCGAGGGACACGGCTCAAGCGGGTAGGCCGCGCAGAGGTGGACTCGGGCAACCTGCGGTCGAGGGACACGGCTCAAGCGGGCAAGCCGTGCAGAGGTGGACTCGGGCAGTCTGCGGCCGAGGGACACGGCTCAAGCGGGCAGGCCGCGCAGAGGTGGACTCGGGCAGTCTGCAGCTAAGGGACATGGCTCAAGTGGGCAGGCCGCACAGAGGTGGAGTCGAGCAGTCTGCGGCCGAGGGACACGGCTCAGGCAGGCAGGCCGCGCAGAGGTGCACTTGGGCAGACTGTGGCCGAGGGAAACGACTCAGGCGGGCAGGCCGCGCAAAGGTGGACTCGGGTAGTCTGCGGCCGAGGGGCACGGCTCAAGCGGGCAGGCCGCGCAGAGGTGGACTCGGGCAGTCTGCGACTGAGGAACATGGCTCAGGCGGGCATGCCGCGCAAAGGTGGACTCGGGCAATCCGCGACCGAGGGGCACGGCTCAGGCAGGCAGGCCGTGTAGAGGTGGACTCAGGAAATCTGCAGCCGAGGAACATGGCTCAGGCGGGTAGGCCGCACAGAGGTGGACTCGGGTAGACTGTGGCCGAGGGGCACGGCTCAGGCGGGCAGGCCGCGTAGAGGTGGATTCGGGCAGTCTGCGGCCGAGGAACATGGCTCAGGCGGGTAGGCCGCATAGAGGTAGACTCGGGCAGACTGCGGCCGAGGGACACGGCTTAGGCGGGCAGGCTGCGTAGAGGTGGACTCGGGCAGTTTGCGGCCGAGGAACACGGCTTAGGCGGGCTCAGGTGGGTAGGTCGCGTAGAGGTGGACTCGGGCAGACTACGGCCGAGGGAAATGGCTCAGGCGACAGGCCACGTAAATGTGGACTCGGGCAGTTTGCGGCCGAGGAACACGGCTCAGGTGGGTAGGTCGCGTAGAGGTGGACTCGGGCAGACTACGGCCGAGGGAAATGGCTCAGGCGACAGGCCACGTAAATGTGGACTCGGGCAGTTTGCGGCCGAGGAACACGGCTCAGGTGGGTAGGTCGCGTAGAGGTGGACTCGGGCAGACTACGGCCGAGGGAAATGGCTCAGGCGACAGGCCACGTAAATGTGGACTCGGGCAGTTTGCGGCCGAGGAACACGGCTTAGGCGGGCAGGCCGCGTAGAGGTGGACTATGGCAGACTTCGATCGAGGGACACGGCTCAGGCGGGCAGGCCGCGCAGAGGTGGACTCGGGCAGTCTGCGACTGAGGAACATGGCTCAGGCGGGCATGCCGCGCAAAGGTGGACTCGAGCAGTCCGCGACCGAGGGGCACGGCTCAGGCAGGCAGGCCGCGTAGAGGTGAACTCGGGCAGTCTGCGGCCGAGGAACATGGCTCAGGCGGGTAGGCCGCACAGAGGTGGACTCGAGCAGACTACGGCCGAGGGGCACGGCTCAAGCGGGCAGGCCGCGTAGAGGTGGACTCGGGCAGTCTGCGACCGAGGAACATGGCTCAGGCGGGTAGGTCGCATAGAGGTAGACTCGGGCAGACTACGACCGAGGGACACGGCTTAGGTGGGCAGGCCGCGTAGAGGTGGACTCAGGCAGTTTGCGGCCGAGGAACACGGCTTAGGCGGGCAGGCCGCGTAGAGGTGGACTATGGCAGACTTCGATCGAGGGACACGGCTCAGGCGGGCAGGCCGCGCAGAGGTGGACTCGGGCAGTCTGCGACCGAGGAACACAGCTCAGGCGGGCAGGTCGCGTAGAGGTATCAAAGTTTCAGATACTTAATAATGATAATTAATTTCATCATAGATTCAACAATAATTATTCTTGGTGTCATGAGAGGAGTATCTCATGTGTTCTTGCTCAAACAAATCTATGATCATTCGGATTGAAAGAGAAAAAGTTCTTCAAGAGAATCTGAGTAGAACGAGACTCGAGTAAAAATTGTATGGGCTTGATAGTATCATGCTTGTTATACGGTCTCTAGGGTATTAGATAGATGGACTATAAATATACAGTAACTGAGGATAGATAGGTTCAAATGATTGGATAAATTGTATGGGCTTGATAGTATCATGCTTGTTATACGGTCTCTAGGGTATTAGATAGATGGACTATAAATATACAGTAACTGAGGATAGATAGGCAAGCTTCTGGAAAGCATCCAGATGGAGCACGTCGGCCGAGCTCCCTATGTCGATCATGATCCTCCTCACCTGGGCGTTGGCGATCCTGGCCGCTATTACAAGTGCATCGCCGTGTTCGGATCGCTCGGCCCCCTTGGTCGGGAACGTGACCTCGGGCTCGGGTCCCCGTCTGGGGGCTTCGGCCGAGGCAGCGTGGGCGTATGCCTTTCGTCCGGACAGTTCTGATAAGTATAACTCACGACCAACTCAATATTAAACCTAGAAGGTCACACACATAAGATAGATGTTGTAACGAGTAGAGGTTCAGATATAAGATATCCACAGGAGTTCCTATCTTATTAGATATCCAATAAGCCCTTGAATTATTGGATCCTATGATGAGATCCAATAAGAGCTAATAAAATATTATTGGGTAGAGACCCACTGCTCTAAGAGGCTTGGGTAGTTGGATGGAGATTCAGTACCCAATATAACAGGATCCATTAGGGTTAAATTGAAAAGGATCTCTATTTCTATAAATAGGAGGGAGCCAAAATCTCATAGGTTAGAAATTCTTTTTAGCTGCCTCCTCCTATTCTCCTCTCTCCCTCTCCTCCTCATACTGCAGCCCCTATTTGGGGACAGTAAGAAGGGATAGTCCTTTCTTGATTACGTGGTGCATACAAAGAAGAGTTTTGGGCAACGATTTGAGGATTGATCTCATTCATCCTCTTTCATAGATTTGCAAGTTTTCAAGGATATACGATCTCCCTAAGTAATTCTCTTACATAAGTTTTTCAATTTTGTGGGTTTTTATACACCAACTTTTGCACGACGATAAAACATTTGTTTCTACAGAAATTCTAAGATTTTTTTTTTTCTTCCGCTATGATTTCGCCACATATTTCCCAACACATCAATCATAGCATTAGCATGGTTATCGATCCATAAGTCCTTTTAAAAATTATTGAATTAATTCAAGATATGATGTTGACCCATAATAATCAAGTTATGGTAGTATGATAAAATTATTCAGTCCATAGGTCCTTTCTTATAAAAAAAAAAATTAAGGGTTATTTCTTTCGACTTCATTATTAAAGCTTTTAATTCCTTTTTTATTAAAAAAAATACTTCACACAAGCCTCGAATCAAATCAAATGATTTGTCAAACGAGAACCCCAGAAATCATTTGTCATGGCAAACCAAAACAAAGAATTATGGTAAGTCCAAAAAGAAGAAGGCGAACCTCCCTCTGCACTTCATCGAGTCGCTAGCTAATGAAGCGCAGTTGGGCTCGCAGGGAGTCCATTGAATATGAAGATAACACCTCGGGCTCCGGGTGGGTGCTCGGGTTTCCCATTGCTCGATCCTCAAGCGGGGCCGATTGGACCCGAGGCGATGCGGGGAGCTCTGGAGTTACCATGTGAGCTTGAACGGGCGGCTCCTGTTGCCGTAGTGGTTGGATCATAGACAAGTGCGCCAGATGAGAAATGAGCGGGATAATGGTTTGCACCATCCCAGTCAGAGCTTGGACTTGATGAGCGAGGTCCTGAAAGGCCTCGGGCGATACGGGCGATGAGTCGGTTGGGGCGTGTTCGGGCGGCGACAAGCCCGGGTCGTTGAATAACCGCCAATAGCGCTCTGAGGTCGCAGCGGGGTGCTCAGCTTGAGGTTCACCATGCGGGGGGGCGTTCCCCCGGAGCCCCGATCAGGTGTGACCCCTCAGTTGTGGGTTCGTCTGGGTCGATCTGCCGATCCCTCGACATGCAGGCCCTCCTTCTAGTGCCAAACTGTTAGTGTCAACATCTTTACGCCGTGGCCTCGGGGCCAACACGGTTGGGTTCGAGTCCGAATGAGCGGAGATCTTCCCGAACGACCCGAGACTGCTAAGGTAGCCGACTGCGTTGGTCCGATCGCGACGAGCTCACTGTTTTCTCCGGGAGGGGACTCCTCGTCTGGGTGTTCGGTGGGAGGCACTCCGTCTTCGTCCCTTCACACAGGTCGGGTCGAGAGAGCTCGACCCGACCCCTCCGACGATCAAGTCAATCGATAGTCTCAGGGGATTTTTCTCATTTGATCCAGCCTTTCTCCCCTTTCGTTCCGAATGCGAGGGTTTTTATAAGGAAGGTCATTGTTTCCTGATGTGCCCGCTTGTAGGGAGCAGGGTCGTACCTTTGATAACGTCTGACACCGGCATTGGCATTGCGTGAAGGACTTGGCTCCTGCAGGACGGCGACGTGCCTCGGTCGGCGTTTTGGTCTACTTCGACCCGGCGCTGTCAGGTCAGACCGAGGCAAGCGACCCCCGTAGCTCCTCGGTATGTGTGACCTAGGAGACGTCACCCGGGAGTATGTGACGTTAGTTCGTATCCCATCATTATTATTACCCTCGTCACTGCCTTTTCATGGCATGCATGGATAAGCTATCTCCGATATGTTTTCTGTGTGCCATTTCTCATCTCGTCTCTGTATGGTTGATGGAACCGATAACTAAGATCAGCAAAGCCAACGTTTATCGGGTCCTCTGCTCTATGGGATGATGGCCGCTATGTGGTTTCAGCCACCGTGTTTCTCGGACATTTGCTCGAACAAATTTGGAACGTCAACAGCTACCCTTTGAGCGAGTCCTTGTGGTCTCCCCACCTTTTGCTCCCTCCCCTGCGACGCGGGCCTCCCTTATATAAAACACAGCTTCTGCCCCTCTTCACAAGGAGAAACAGGTGGTAGCTAAAAGACATGGCGGCCATCGGATCCTTTCTCCTCCCTCTCTGTCTCATCCTCGCCGTCGCATCCTTCACCGGAAGCACCACCGCGTCGGTAATCCAGGACGCATGCGGCCGCACGTCGTTCCCCGATCTGTGCGTCGAGTCCCTGTCCCAGAAGCCGGAGAGCCAAACCACCGATGAGCATGGCCTGGCCGAGCTCGCCATCAGGGTGGCGGCGGAGTCAGCCACGGCCGCTTCCACTTACGTCTCCAAGGTTCTGGAGGGGGCCGACAACGATTCGTCGTGGCACCAGTGCCTCGACGACTGCTCCGAGTCCTACGTGGACGCGGTGGAGCAGCTGGATGACTCCACGGGAGCGATGGAAGATAAGGGATATGCCAACGTCAACAACTGGGTGAGCGCGGCTATCGCCGACGCACAGACGTGCTCGGAAGCGTGTCAGGCCGTGGCTTTGCCGGATAAGGCTACCCTCACCAAGATGAATACGGAGTTTACGAATCTGTGCAATGTTGTACTGGGACTCATCAAACCTCTGTCCAAGTGATCATCACAGGATTACTCTAATATTCGTCTTATCCTCATAAAATAATTCCATATTATTGATTTGTTATCATGCTTTACTAAATTACTTTTGCTTCGCTTCAATAACTTTGAAGACGTTTCACTTGGTTCTTCGTAGTGTATTATAAATATTATATATATATAATATATGTATATACATATGTATGTATGTTTATGTATATATAAAAGAGTAAAACTTGATGAAATTACACTATGGATGTCCTTTGAACTGAATTTATTTTCTTGGATCATTTAGTTACTGCCCAAATAATATAACTGAAATTAAGTAAAAGTTGCTTCTGTATATACTATTTATATGTACTTGCTATATAACTTTGTGCTAGTGTTCCTTGTGAATTTTTTTATCAACAAGTACATGAAGTTCTAACAATTTTTATAGAAAATATTTTTGTTCAAAAATAATAACAAAATAAAAAGGAGGCATATACTAAATGGTTTATTTCAAAAGAAGTTTAATTGTAGCATTTACATGTTTTTATTCACCTATGTGAATGTTGGTTGGACATTCAAAGTGGCTAAGTTCAACATATTCACCCACTTTTTTACCTTCCAAGGGTTTTAGAATTCTATGTTTTTATATTATTTATATATTGAATCCTAATATCAAAGTTTCAGATACTTAATAATGATAATTAATTTCATCATAGATTCAACAACGATTGTGTTATGAGAGGAATATCTCATGTGTTCTTGCTCAGACAAATCTATGACCATTCAGATTGAGAGAAAAAAAATTCTTCAAGAGAATCCGCATAGAACGATACTCGAGTAGAAATTATATGGACTTGATAGTATCATGCCTGTTATATGATCTCTAGGGTATTAAATGGATATGAGACTATAAATACACAGTAATTGAGGACAGATAGGTCCAAATGATTGGATTCCCCTGTATCGTCTGGAGACTGTAGCGTAGTGGCCTAATATTTTCGCAATCAATGAGTCGAGTGAATTATTATAAAGATAATAATCTTTATAATAATTCATTGAGCCAAAATAAGTTATGATAAGTATGACTCATGACCAACTCAATATTGGGCCTAGAGGGTAACACACATAAGATAGACGTTGTAACGAGTAGAGATTTAGATATGAGATATCCGCAGGAGTCCCTATCTTATTAGATATCCAATAAGTCCCTGAATTATTGGATCCTATGGATGAGATCCAATAAGAGCTAATAAGATATTATTGGGTAGAGACTTACAGGATCATTATGGTTAAATTGAAAGGGATCTCTATAAATAGGAAGGAACCAAATACCCATAGATTAGAGATTCTTTTTAGTTGCCTCCTCCTATTCTCCTCTCTCCCTCTTCTCCTCATATTGCAGCCCCTATTTGGGGACAGTAAGAAGGGATAGCCCCTTCTTGATTACGTGGTGCATACGAAGAAGAGTTTTGGGCAGTGATTTGAGGAGCATCTTTGCAGCCCCTGCCATGTGAATCATCGCTAAAGAGAATGATAGTTGATCTCATTCATCCTCTCTCACAGATTTACAGGTTTTCAAGGATATACGATCTCCTTAAGTAATTCAGTTACATATAGTTTTTCGATTTTGTGGATTTTTACGCATCAACTTTTGCACGACGATAAAACATTCGTTTCTATAGAAATTCTGAGATTTTATTTTTTTCTATTCTTCTGCTACGATTTCGCCCTAGATTTCCCAACACATCAATCATAGCATTAGCACGATTATCAGTCCATAAGTCCTTTTAAAAATTATTGAATTAATTCAAGATATGATGTTGCCCCATAATAATCAAGTTATGGTAGTATGATAAAATTATTCAGTCGATAGGTCCTTTCTTATAAAAAAAAAATTATGGGTTATTTCTTTCGACTTCATTATTAAAGCTTTTAATTCCTTTTTTATTAAAAAAAATACTTCACACAAGCCTCGAATCAAATCAAATGATTTGTCAAACGAGAACCCCAGAAATCATTTGTCATGGCAAACCAAAACAAAGAATTATGGTAAGTCCAAAAAGAAGAAGGAAGCATATTAACCGGCAAATACACTGCTAGTTGGGCCCCCAGAGGATCAACTGCATCGCCATCTCCGCCCTCTCCTTCTCCCTCACAACCACCGTGCCCTTCCTCTTCCTCTCCCCGCCAAACGAGGCGGCCGCCGCATTACCCGGCGTGCCGTCAGGGTACCGCTGCGCCTCTCTCGCCTCGTCCTGCAGCTTCCCGGCGCTCTTCTTCTGCACCGACCGGAAGGTGGCCTCACACCTGCAGTCGCGCGCCTTGCACATGCTTCTTCCTTTTTTGTTGATGACCGCCCCGCTGTTGCGGCAGACTCGAGCTTAAATGCTCGGCAAGAGCTGCCACACCCAGGAACCTTCTCACGCTTTGTGGTGGGGGTAGCACAACGTGCTTATTCTACGGTATCAGCCGCTACTTGAATTAATCCACCGGCAGCAACCCATTTGCTCCTTTTATTACTCCCTGTTTACGAACAAAAGTTATGCTTTGCCATATGTACTTTTCAAGGCAACTCGTTCTGGCGTCGCCCATGGCTTACACACCTTCCTGTGGACATCCGAGTCCACAATGAGAGAGAGAGAGAGAGAGAGAGAGAGAG
>LVTN01001190.1:80982-92213 GCA_001649415.1 Musa itinerans
TTGGGTTTTCTGATCATCTCCATTATTATTATGGACATGCAGATTTTGTAGCTTAATTTTACGGAGATAAATAAATACGTATATCATCTTGAAATTAATATTTTAGACATAAATTTATTGGGTGAAACCATATATATATATATATATACTATATTATACTATACATATTACAGATGCAAGATACATATGCTGCCAAGTTCCTTGGCGTCACTCGCGGTGTCAAATCCAACCATGTGGAAGCTTATAAACAAGCAATATGGCCCCTGGTATCTGGGGAAGGCGGAGTGAGAAGCAAGAAACCAGCAGCAGCGCACCCCGGTTCTCTTTCTCTGCCATACCCTCTCTTCCTATCCTCCTCGGTCACCGTAGCCTTATATATTGGACACCCTTCCCTCACCTGCTTCGGCATCAGATTGAGACAGACACAATCTACTTCCATCGAGATCTTCTTTGCTGCTCATCAGTTCTTTCAAAGGCTAAAGATATGGCTTCTGCAAGCAGGGCTTGTTTGGTTGTCGCGGCTAGCATGAGCGCAGTGGAAGCGCTCAAGGACCAAGCGGGGCTATGCCTAATTAGATTATTAAGCATTTTTTTGCAGCAGCGGACGAAGAACAACACCATAGGCTCCTTGTCTCAGGCCAAGAGGACATCTTCCTCCGTCGACACGAGGAGAGAGTGGCAGGCGGCGGGTGCGAAGGCCAAGCAAGCAGAGGAGGCACTGAGGACGGTGGTGTACTTGAGCTGTTGGGGTCCCAATTAGAGAGAGGTCTCTTTGTGTTTGGTTCAAAGATCAACCAAATGCTTCTTCTCTGTTCAGCCTACGTCTCCTATGTAAAAATAATCCGATTTTGCAGTAATATATACTGAATTGTTCGAACATGATGAGGCCTTTTCATGGCGGGGATAAGCTTGTTCAAGATGTTTGTGGCATTTCTCGGCTTAACTCATATATATTTGATGGAACTGATTAAAAGGAGCAAAGGATGACATGAAATCCATCGGCAGAAGCTATGCTAAATCAATCACATCTTCGTAAGATCACTCTCTCCGATCTCAGCTCATACAACAACAATAAAAACGGAGAGAGAGAATTTGTTTTAGATAGATACTGTTAGGGAACAAATATGTCGTGGTTGGTGAGTCAGCACGGTTAGGTCCGTGGGCCGATATCGAGAGCTCTCTGTGGGGTGATTCGGATGATGAGGTGGTCGAGCCCTCGGGAAGGAGTGCTGGTTGGTGTTGGTCGAGGTCGGGGCTGATTGACAACTCCTCTCTATCGAGCGGACCGCACTCTCGTGCCGAGTCCCTCGCTGTCAACGAACGATCATCCTCCTTCAAAAAATGGTCTTCACTGGGTGGTCCCCAGCTGTGGCCCCTCCGACGAGCAAGTTAGTAACGAGAGGGATTGCTTTTTCCCTTTTTTTTTGTTTCTTTTTCTCCTCTCTCTTGGACGGAGGCCGGCCAGGAGTTTTATACTAAGGCGTGAGGGTTGATGGAGCGTCGATTCAACGTTGCCACTGACCCTCGAGGGATGGGATAGCCCTTCTGGGACATGTAGAGCCGTGTCGGACGGCACCGCCTCGAGCTCCCGGGACGGGACGTGTGGCGTGGGCTCTGACTCGGCATGCAGTATTGGCTGTGACGTGTCTAGGCCGCCAAAATATACTATATCACTTCTCCCCCCCCCCGCCAAGGCATGTTGTGGGGTCCTTAACGGACCAGGCGGCATGCATGAGTTGGAGGGATGCTGATCGCTCAAGTGGGGAAAATGAAATTGACTCGTTGTGGGGTGATTTAGAGGGGTAATGCCCCGTGCTTCGAGTAGGATTGACCTTGTTGATCGAACAGTTGGGACTTGTCATCTTGGTCGGTCGGATAACCGGTTTGGCGTGGGTCATAGTTATGGACCTCGGTTTGGCGTGTCGACGAGCGAACCAAGGTGATTCGGTTAGAGTTGCGAGTCATAGATTGACGTTGACGGGGAGGGGCATCGGGTCGGCCGAGAGGTGCGACTCAGGCATTAGGTTGTTCGAGATGCGGCTCGGGCATTGGATCGGCCGCAAGGTGTGACTCGGGCATTAGGTTGTTCGGGATGCGTCTCGGGCATTGGATCAGCCGCGAGGTGTGACTCGGGCGTTAGGTTGTTCGAGATGCGGTTCGGGCATTGGATCGGTCGCGAGGTGTGACTCGAGCGTTAGGTTGTTCAAGATGCGGCTCAAGCATCGGATCGACCGCGAGGTGTGACTCGAGCGTTATGTTGTTTTGAGTTGCGGCTCAAGCATCGAATTGGCCGCGAGGTGTGACTCGAGCGTTAGGTTGTTCGAGATGCAGCTCGGGCATTGGATCGGTCGCGAGATGTGACTCAAGCGTTAGGTTGTTCGAGATACGGCTTGGGCATCGGATCCAGACCTGTGGGCCGAGCGACTATGCTCGGGCTATGGTCTCGGTGCCGACGGGTCACTTGTCGAGAGCAATTTGGAGCGACCCGGTCGGGAGCTGGAATTGTGAGCCGAGTGATTATACTCGGACTCGGGCTTTGGTGTCGATGGGCCGCCTGTCGAGAGCGATCTGGGGTGACTCGGGCGGGAGCTGGAATTACGAGTCGGGTAATTATACTTGGGCTCAAGCTTTGGTGCGAGTGGGTCGCTTGTCGAGAGCGATCTGGGGCGACCCGGGCAAGAGCCAGACCTATGGGCCGAGCGACTATGCTCAGGTTGTGGTCTCGGTGCCGGCGGGTCACCTGTCGAGAGCGATCTGGAGTGACCTGGGCGGGAGCTGGAATCACGAGTCGAGTGATTATACTCAGGCTCGGGCTTTGGTGTTGGTGGGCTGCCTGTCGAGAGCGATCTGGAGCGACCCGGGCGGGAGCTAGAATCGTGAGCCGAGTGATTATACTCGTGTTCGGGCTTTGGTGTTGGTGGGCTGCCTGTCGAGAGCGATCTGGAGCGACCCGGGCGGGAGCTAGAATCGTGAGCCGAGTGATTATACTCGTGTTCGGGCTTTGGTGTTGGTGGGCTGCCTGTCGAGAGCGATCTGGAGCGACCCGGGCGGGAGCTAGAATCGTGAGCCGAGTGATTATACTCGTGTTCGGGCTTTGGTGTTGGTGGGCTGCCTGTCGAGAGCGATCTGGAGCGACCCGGGCAAAAGTTGGGCCGGCGAGGCGCATGTCGGGAACCGATCTGGAGCGGCTTGGGCAAGAGCTGGGTCGGCGAGGCGCAGGTCGGGAACCGATCTGGAGCGATTGTGGACCTCTTGTCGCAGGTGGCTTTTCGGCGGGAGATTTTGGATGACGAGGTGTCTTTCGATAGGTCCCTTGAGACGTGGAGTTGTTTCTCGAGGTTCCTTGAGATAGCGCCCGAGGTGACATTTTCGGATCAAGTCCTCGATTTGATTCTGGAGGTCACGGTAATCTTCCGTGTCATGGCCATAGTCCCGATGGAACGTTGTCAGAGGGAGAGGCAGGGTCCTCGGGAGTAGTGGCTCTTGTCAGTCGAGCCTCTGGCGGGGTTGTGGGTATGTTCTGCCTGGGCGGACCTCTTGGGTTCGTCGCTTGCTCTCGGGCTTCCCCAGTCCCGACCTGCTCCCCGCTCAACCCCTGCCGGGTAGAGTCGGTCCTCTTGCTGTCCATACGCTTTCGCGCCACTAGAGCTTCGGCGGCGATGTACTGGTTGGCGCGTTGGAGCATCTCAGGGATGGTTTCTGGCGGCTTCTCGATCAGTGACCAGAAGAACCTCGAAGGCTTCAAACCCATTAGAAACGCCTACATGATTAGAGATGGGTGAGCGTCCGGGAATCCTTGGATCTCAGTGGCAAAACACGCCACTAACTGAGAAAGTGGCTCGTCTTCGCACTGAGATAACGTGAGTAGGGTGGCCATGGAAGGCCTGGGTCGCACGCTGGCGAGGAAGTTTTGCTCGAACTCCTTGGCGAGCTGGTTGAATGATGAAATCGAGGATTGGCGCAGCCGGCTGAACCATGCTCGGGCCAGTCCCCTCAGGGTGGTCGGGAATGCCCGACACATTAATGCATCTGAGGTGCCATAGAGGGCCATCTGAGCCCGAAATGCAAAGACGTGCTCTGCGGGATCGGAGCCACCGTCGTATGTCTCTAATGCCGGTAGCCTGAAGTTGAGGGGTACTGGCTTGTCTTGTACTTCCTGAGTGAAAAGGGACCCGCTTGAGCCGTCTTTGCTGGACTCACTTCGTGATTTTCGAAACACGCGTTGGAACTCGTCCAGGTGTTGATTGACCCGGGACAGCTGGGCCCTAAGCGAGTCGTCCGGCAAGTCAGATGATACGGTGTCCGGCTCGAGGTGGGGTAGGGTGACTCGGCAGGTTGCCGGTGTGTTCCGTCCGAGCGGACCTCTCGTGTCTGTCACTTGCTCTCGGGCTTCTGCAGTCCCGATCGGCTCCCCGCTCGGCCTCTACCGAGTCGGATCAGTCGGGGGAGTTGCCAGCCACACGATCTAAGGAATAAGCGGAGCGAGCGTCTGCATCATGCCTGCCATGGCCTGCATTTGCTTAGAGAGGCTGAGGAGCGCCTCGGGTGTCACGGCCGAGGGTCTTGCAGCGAATCCGGGTGGCAACCAAGGGTCTTGCAGCGAATCCGGGGGGCGACAACCCCGTGTCGTTGAACAGGCGCTAGTAGCGATCTGGTGTCGAGGTTGGAATCCTGCCATCTCCGAGAACGGGATGGACCTTGCTTCCGAGTTCGACGAAAGGGAGGTCGGTATGTGGTTCTCCCTCAAGGAGAGCTCCAGCCATATGCTCTTGTGACATGGCCCTCCTTCTAGCGCCAAAATATTATGGAACAAATATGCCATGGCTGGTGAGTCAGCACAGTTAGGTCCGCGGGCCAATGTCGGGAGCTCTCTGCGAGGTGATTCGAATGATGAGGTGGTCGAGCCCTTGGGAAGGAGTGATGGTTGGCGTTGGTCGGGATCGGGCCTGATTGACAACTCCTCTCTGTCGAGCGGATCACACTCCCATGCTGAGTCCCTCGCCATCAACAAACGATCGTCCTCCTACAAAAAATGGCTTTCGCCGGGTAGTACCTGACTGTGGCCCCTCCGACGAGCAAGTTAATAACAAGAGGGATTGCTTTTTCCATTCTTTTTTGTTTCTTTTTCTTATCTCTCTTGGCCGGAGGTCGGCCAGGAGTTTTATACTAAGGCGCGAGGGTTGATAGAATGTCGATTCGGCGTCGCCGTTGACCCTCGAGGGATGGGACGGCCCTTCTGGGACATGCAGAGCGGTGTCGGACGGCACCATCCCGACCTCCCGGGATGGAACATGTGGCTCATCTTCTTGGTACGAGCTCTCGAAATTGGACATATAACATGAGCTTTGACTTAACGTGCAGCATTGATTATGAAATGCCCAGACCGCTAAAATATACGATACTATTATCGATCCAGCATGAGATAATGCCGAGTGAACTTTGTTACCGATACAAACACAAGACAAAGAAAGGAATCCATCCCCAATTGCTCGACTCAAGATGTGTGTGTTTGAGAGAGAGAGAGAGAGAGAGCGCTAAACGTCACATCTCGACAGGACCGCCAAGCCAAGCAAGGATGGCTGGTCCACCATTAGATTCCCAGTTTACTGGTGCAGCCCACTGGTCTCCGATCCGTGTGCCACTTGTTCTGCTTTAGCCACACGTTTTCTCCTACCAAACCATCCGTCTCACTGATTCCAATGCAGTCACAGTCACAGTCTTCTCTGTAAACAAGCAAAAGCCTCCCCTTGTATCTGGGAAACAACTATAAGCCGGAACCAGCGGTAACCTCATCCCCTGTTTTCCCTTCTTCGGGGGCTTTATATGGACGCTCGTGTTTCCCTTCCCCGTCGATCACTTCTGTTACATTTGCAACTCATCACAGGTTCAAACTCTGAGTAGTGGATTGATACATATGGCTTCGGCAAGCAAGGCTTCGCTGATCGTCGCAGCGAGCGTGGCGGCGGTGGAGGCGCTCAAGGATCAGGCAGGGCTGTGTCGATGGAACTACGCGCTCAGGTCCCTCCACGGGCGTGCCAAGCGCAGCATGGCGCCGTTCTCTCAGGCCAAGAGGATGTCTTCTTCTTCCATTGATCAGTGGAGGAGAGGAGGGGAGGAAGCGGTGGAGAGAACCAGGCGCACCGAGGAGTCGATGTCCAAGATCATCTACCTGGACTCCTGGGGACCCAAATAATCCCGCTCTCTTGGCCGGCTACCTTCATCATCTACATCATATGTGAATGTTGTTGTTTCTGCTGCCTAAACCGGTCTATTGCAGAATTCGAGACTCGTCTCTGATAGACAATTACTGTGTTCTTGTTCAAACCATTGGAGGTTCCATAGTCCTTTAAGATGATGTGTTTATGGTTTAGTTGAGTTGGCTTTGGATTTTGTTAATCATTAAGTGATATGATAGTATGATTATAAACTGCACAGGTTTTATGAATTGTGGATTATATAAGTGGATTTTGACTTGAGTGTTTTCTTAGTGGCCTCAAATGTGTGATTGAATCCTAGAATGTATTGTTGAATTATAATATTATCAATTTTTAGTTAGGTTCACACTTCCTGAATGAAGATTAAATTCAGGGGGCGTGACAGATGGTTAGCACTTTCTTAAGATTTTTACAACTCAAAATCATAAGATTTTTATTCACTTTTCATGCTCTTTCATGCAGGAAAGAGTGAAGTATTTATAGGCCCCAAATGACTTCAAAAGTGGAGTAAAAAAATGACTCATCCCGAGTTTCCATGGTACTGGTGGTACCACTACCAATATTGGGTGGTACCATCACCTACTCCCCTGATAACTGGCAGTATTACCACCAACCTAAGCGATGCGACTGCCTAACAAAGCCTTGGAGACTAGGCTCTAGCTGTACCATTGCATGTCTGGTAGTACCACTATCTAGTCTGGGCGGTATTGCTGAATCTCAGATTTTGATGATGAAACCAATTAATAGTGTTTATGATCTGATCTGCATTTTGAGTGACATAGGAAACATCGATCAGGGAAGACAATTAAAGCAGAAAGAATCATGTTGGGCCAGAGTGGAACATGTTAAAAGATTGGATGTTGAGTTGGAGGATCGGTCGATGTATCAGCATAAGGCTTTGGGTCATGGGTTCGGGCATCGGACCAAGAAGAGCGAAAATTGCGCCAAGGAAATCGGAGTTGCGGAGGACAACTAGCTGATTAGGCAATAGGCCGCAAGAGAGAACGATGCACCGAAGAATCAGACAAGGTGTCGATGAACCAATGACTTGCCGGACAACATTTTATTTAGCTTTGTAATAATTATCTAGATCGAAATAAGTTTTAGGTGTAATTGGGTTGGAATTGGGACAACTCAATTAGGGGCCAATTGGGCCCAAGTTTGGGCTGTATTGGACTAAGTGAAAGGCCCAAACAGTGACTCAAATAGGTGAAACCATCATGGCACAATCTCCGAGATTATGTCAGGCGATGGTATCGCCAGTCTGGGCGGTGGTACCGCCCAATGGTAGGGTGTCAAGCGATGGTACCGCCCAGTGTTAGTGTTAGTGCTGTAGGCAGTGGTACCACCAGTACCTAGGATGAGACATTTTTAGGCTCCAAGTTTGAATTCACTTGAGACCTATAAATACTCCTCTCATCCCTGGTTAACACAAATAAGAACTGAGAGCGAAAAAGGAACAAAAACGCTATTGTAATCTTATGAGAACTCCTCTCAAGCTCAAAGCGTTAGTTTTGTTTGAGAGAGGAGTAAGGTGGGTTGAAAGGTTCTCTCCTGAACCTATCAAAAGGAGAATCGAGTTGTAAGGGTAGTTGATCTTCGCTCATTGAAAGAAGATCATTAGTGGATTTCGATGACCTTGATGGAAGAGGAATCAGTGGAGTTGATGTAGGTCATGACAATCGAACTCTATAAAATCTAGTTTGCATTTACTTTTTGCTATTTACCTTATTGCAAACTGAATTCTTAATTTCACTATGCTTTCGCATGCTTTCAAGTTAACATCATTCCGAAATAGATTTAATCGAAATGAAATTTTAAATCAATATAATTTTATCTGCTGCACTAATTCAGCCCCCCTCTTAGTGTCGACTCGATCGACCATAGATTGGTACTAGAAAGAGGGTCAAATGCTCCTCCCTTAATCTCAAAGGCACCTTTTAGAGTTCACGAGTCCTAAAAGGGCAAAACTATATAGGTACACCCATCGCTCAAAGCGGATTATTTCTCGTGAGCCTACAGGCAGCACCAATGGTTGGTCGACCAAATAATACCATATCATATTGGCGCTAGAAGGAGGGTCGAAGGCCTGCACCTCGGCCAAGCAAACTCGCTCCCGAATCGTGCACCTCGACTATGAGCCCAAATCGAGTGGGTACTCTCATTGCCCAAAGCAAATAATTTCTCGTGAGCCTACGAGCTTCACCAATGGATGGTCGATCAAATGGTTCCTTATCAGATTGGCGCTAGAAGGAGGGCCAAATGCTCCCTTACCTTGAAAGGCGCCTTTTAAAGCTCACAAGCTCTGAAAGGGCAAAACTGTGCAGGTACGCCCACCGCCCAGAGTGCATAATTCCTCGTGAGCCTACAGGTCGCACCAATGGTCGGCCGACCAAATAGTCCCTTATCAGATTAGCGCTAGAAGGACTACCTCGGCTTAGCAAACATACTCCCAAGTCATGCACCTCGGCTATGAGCCCAAACCATTCGGGTATGCCCATCGTCCAAAGCAGATAATTCTTCGCGAGCCTACAAGCCGTACCAATGACCGACTGACCAAATGGTCTCTTATCATATTGGCATTAGGAGGGCCAAATGCTCCCTTACCCTCATAGGTACCTTTTAGAGCTCATGATCTTCAAAAGGGTAAAATTATGCGGGTATGCTCACTGCCAAAGCTGACAATTCCTCGCGAGCCTACGAGCCGCACCAATGGTCGGTCGACCAAATGGTCCCTTATCAGATTGGCACTAGAAGGATGACCCATGGCCTGTACCTTTGCAGAGCAAACTTGGTCCTGAGCCGTGCACCTCGGCTATGAGCCCAAATCGTGTGGGTATGCCCATCGTCCAAAGTGGACAATTCCTTGTGAGTCTATGAGCCGTACCAATGGTCACTCGACCAAATGGTCCCCTATCAGATTGGCACTAAAAGGAGGATCAAATGCTCCTTTACCCTCATAGGCGCCTTTTAGAGCTCACGAGCTTTGAAAGGGCAAAACTGTGTGGGTACGTCCACCGCCCAAAGCGGACAATTTCTCGTGAACCTACAGGCCGCACCAATGGTCGACCGATCAAATAGTCCCTTATCAGATTGGTGCCAGAAAGAGGATCCAAGCCCAGCACCTCGATCGAGCAAACTCGCTCCCGAGTCATGCACCTCAACTAT
Source organism: Musa itinerans (assembly GCA_001649415.1). Taxonomy (NCBI): domain Eukaryota; kingdom Viridiplantae; phylum Streptophyta; class Magnoliopsida; order Zingiberales; family Musaceae; genus Musa; species Musa itinerans. The sequence goes on from LVTN01001190.1 coordinate 90,366, forward strand.
AAACTCAAACCATGTAAGTATACCATCACTTAAAATGAACAATTCCTCACAAGCCCAATAATAGACCGAACAAATGATCCCTTATCGCATAAAATCTCCACAAGTTATCTTCAAACCGGAGATCCCCCCTGGTCTGTGGTCTGGCAGAAAGAGCCGACACAGCGACTGGTATCAGGGAAATGGTGGGTGGGACAGCCCAAAACCAGCGTCATCTCACCCCCTGTTTCTCTCTCTGCGCCGTGCAGACTTACTCAGCTCGTCCTTATCATCACCATTATATAGTGACCACACTTGCCGTCCCAAACCACTTGTACCGCAAGCTTCTTTGGTATTCTACCGATCGGTTGTTTGGTAAGCTCGAGATATGGCTTCTGCAAGCAAGGCCTCTTTGGTGGTGGCAGCGAGCATGAGCGCGGTGGAGGCGCTCAAGGATCAGGCGGGGCTGTGCCGGTGGAACTACGTCCTCAGATCCCTACAGCAGCGGGCGAAGAGCAGCATGGGGTCGTTGTCTCAGGCCCAGAGGACATCTTCCTCCGTCGACGGGAGTAGGAGAAGGTGGCAGGCGGCGGCGGAGAAGGGGAAGCAGTCGGAGGAGGCGCTGAGAACAGTCATGTACTTGAGCTGTTGGGGTTCCAATTAGAGGATCCTTTTGCTTCAGCTTACTTCTCCACTGTAAATTATCCAGCTTTGATGATGTATATTCATCAACAATTTCTTCTGAATTCTTGGAGCGTGCATGATGGATGATGCGTTTTCATGGCGTGGATAAGCATGTTAGAGATGTTTTCCGAGTGTCCATCGATCTGAATTCTTCATCATAGTATTATCTTTCTCGGTGAGAGTAAACATCCTACACTTTCTCCACACAATTTTTAACTCACACAAATACTTTCCAGCAATGATACGGCTAAGCTCGCATCATTCGAGATAAGTTACCGTGATACAACATATTTTAGTCCCCAAGGCACACCAGGTCAGAATTCGTATTAAGACAATGCTCAACCTCGGGAACCCCGAGACGACGCCACCCCCAAAACACACCAGGTCGGAATCCATACTAAGGCATTGCTCGACAGGTCCACGCCAATATGCGTACGACCGACCCACGTACAGTAATATAAAGACCTCTGGCCAAGGGGAGGCAAAAATTAATTGATTACTCGATTGACTTGCTCGTCGGAGGGGCCTCATCGGGTGATCCCGATGAGGGCCATTTTTGCAGGAAAACGTGGTCACCTCATGATGGCGAGTTGTCAACCACCCGGGAATCGCCGTCCAATGCACGAAGGAGAATAGCCAATCGGCCCGGATCCCGACCAACGCCAACCAGCACCCTTTCCCGAGGGCGCGGCCACCTCATGAAGACGAGCTGCCAACCACTCCGGAGAAGGAGAGACGCAACTCGGCATACACAGCACCCGGATCAGCACACCAAGGAACGCTGATCAACACCCCGTACCGAGTGCTCGGTCGACCTCATCATCCCACTCACCCCGCAAGGAGCTCCTGACATTGGCCCACGGACCTAATCGTGCTGACTTACTAACCACAATACTTTTGTTCACTAACATTTTGGCGCTAGAAGGAGGGCCCATATCGCAGGAGCATCTGGCAGGACCTCTCCCCGGGAGAGAACCACCGACCGACCTCCCTTCCGTCAAACCAGAAAGTTGGGCCCTCCCCACCTCTAGAGACGGGGGGATCTCGGCTTCGACGCCAGATTGCTACTGGCGTCTATTCAATGACCCAGGACTGTCGCCCCCGGGGCTCACCACTAGGCCCTCGGACGTGTCGCCCGAGGCGTTCCTCGGCTTGACCAAGCAGGTGCAAGCAATGGCAGGAATGATG
>LVTN01001191.1:551-12581 GCA_001649415.1 Musa itinerans
GGCTGGGCGGTGGCACCACCAGTCCACTATCAGTAACCGTTACTGACAGGTGGTGGCACCGCCACTGACAGGCGGTGGCTCCGCCAGCATCGGGAACCAACGAGAATTCAAATTTTGGAGCTCAAATTTGAATCCTCTTGAGGCCTATAAATACCCCTCAAATCTCAGCTGAGATTATAACTTTTTGAGAAGCAATTGATTGAGAGAAAGGTCTTAGAAAAGTTTTAGCAAGTCTTGTTTTCAATTTGCTAGTGTTCACTTCCTTCTTTCTTGTTGAAAATTTGTAAGAGAGTGAACCTCTTGTAAAAAGTTGTAAGAGAGGTATTTGCCCTTCCCTTCTTGAGATTTGCTAGTGGAAGGTGGGATCCTCATCGAAGAGGGGCCTCGCAAGTGGATGTAGGTCATTTGACCGAACCACTTTAAAATCGGCGTAATCTCTGGTTTGCATTTCATTATTCTCATTTATATTACTGCAAACTTTCTTACGTGCTTTATTTCCTCATTATCCTTGCTGCACAACTATACGAATACGCTTTCAAGTTAAATACTTCCGGGTTCAATATTCACTGCACGAAAGATTTGTCAAAACCGACGTTTTAATCCGCTGCACTAATTCATGACATATGAAATGACATACAAGGCACATGATAAATATGAGAACAACCTTCCAAAGAACATGAAGGATTTGACACTTAGAACAAATGAAAACCACTCGAGCGAAAGCTCAAGTGATGAAGAACTTAAACTTCTCACACTAAAATTTAAAATGTTCATTAAACAAGAATTAGAAAATAAAAATATAATTAAAAATAAGTTGCCAAAGAAGAAAAGAGCACTCAAGGTGGCTTAGAACAAATCGAGTTCATCTGAAGATGAAGAACAAATCAATAAAGGCAAGGTGGCAAACTACACCTTAACGACTTTCGATGATAAGGTAACCAAAATTTCTTTAATTTATTTTAAAATTACATGATGCATTTCATGAGTTATTTTTAAATTAGTTAAAAAATAAAAAAATAATAAAAAATTATATCATGCTTCTTTTTCTAGCTATTTTGAAAAAATGATCATGATAATTGTATGTTTTATGAAAATACAGCAATATGATGCTTGTACGGTTGAATCTCGAATTTTGATGATGAAACCAATTGATAGTGTTTATGATTTGATCTATATGTTGAGTGACACAAGATGCTTTGATTAGGGAGAGACAATTAAAGCAGGAAGAATCATGTTGGGCCGGAGAAAAATATGTTAGAAGATTGGACATCGAGCCGAAGGATCGACAGAAGGCTTTGGACCATGAGTTCGGGCATCGGGCCAAGAATAGCGGATATTGAGCCAAGGAAATTGGAGTTGTAGAGGTCAACTAGCCGATTGGGCAATAGGCCGCAAGAGAGGACAATGCACCGAATAATCGGATAAGGCATCGATGAACCAATGAAATGTTGGACAACATCTGAGTAGCTTAGTATTAATTGTCTAGATTGAAGTAGATTTTATATGTGCAGGATTAACTACGATAAGGCATAAAGCAAAATGAAGTCTCAGAGTCAAGGATGTGATTTCATTGGGAGTTCGAGAGTTCGTCGGAAGTCCGGATGTTCATTGGAAGTTCTACCAGAATTAACTAAGAAGTCCAAGAGCTTGCCAAAGAAGCTCGTCGGAACTCACCAAGAAGATCATCGTGAACTCATGCTTGATGATTTTATATTATGCATGAGGATTTGAAGTACTGATGATTTGACATCATATGTTTTGAAATTATGTGTTACACTTTTTGATCTTGATGATTTTTGTGGAAAATATTGCTCTTTCGATTTTTGACGATGATGTATGTTTTGTTTGGGATAAAAAAATAAGGACATGATTGTATGAAATCAATCATATGAATTGAAACAACTAAAAATGGAATGTATTTTAAAATTTTCTCTATCTTATCGATTTTTCAATTAGAAATTGATAAATCTATTTATGTCATTTTGAATCTCTTGAAAGTGATTTTGATGATTTAACGATTTGAATTTGGATGAGTTTCATCTAATCATGATTTTATCTTGATTTCTCGATATTGATAACTTAAGATTTATTCTATATGAATTGAGATCTTTTAACCTCAATATTTTTTTTCTATCTACTATCTAAATGAATCATGATTGGTATCATTGCTATGTTTATTCTTGTCGTTTACTAAAGGGAAAAAATTTCTAAATGAATCATGATTTTTTAGAATTATATTTTTTTATGATTCATAATGAATTGAGAGATATTATACATGAATCAAGATCCTTTATGTGTTCTCTCATGGCTCCTTTTGCTATAGAAATGTCTTTATCTATATCACAATCTTGAATTCTCGATATTCAATACTTGAGATTTTTTTATGAATCAAGATCTTTGATCTCCTAAGGTTTCTTTTTATTATTTACTAAAAAGGAGATTTGTCAAAATAAATCATGTCTTTTGGTGTTTGATAAGAACTTAAGGTCTTATCGTGTAAGAAAGGGGAGAAAATAGAATGATCGCTTCAAGGGGATCGGCCTCCTTGATCGCTTCAAGGGGATCGACCTCGTTGATCACTTCGAGGGGATCGGCCTCCTAGGGTTTTGTCATAAGACTGAATAATATTTTCTTTATTGATTGATTGCTTGATTCCTTGATGAAAGGGTTACATCCCTATTTATAGAGTTCCACCTAGAGTCCACTAGGACTTGGACTTTTAATAATAAATAAATATTAAATAAACCTCTACCTGAATCTAACTAAACTAAACAGACCCAATAAACATTATTCAAAAGTCCATAAAATAAAAGAGTCATAACAATTCCTCCCTCTTCAAATTAGCCTTGTCTAGAAGGCTAAGCAGCATCAAATTCGGGGAGCTTCTCTTTCAACATTTTAGTCATAGGTTATTTGAAATGCATCACAACCCATGGATCAAGTAAGTAGGGTCTCCACTTTTTGATAGTATAAGCAATAGGTCGGTCTTTCAGTGTAGTTAATCGTTGCAAGAAACTCCTGGCACTGTATAATCAATTCTATCTTTGAACATTTACTATCACAACTAAAAATATGTCCATCAGTGATCTTTACTTCGAATCTATCACAACATTCAATGTGGTGGGCTAATCGGGCTGCAACTTTCCTGTCCATAAAATTATTAGTGCTACCCGTATCAATCAAAATAGTGATAGGCTGATGCTTCAAAGTTCCTCCGATTTTCAAAATTTGTAGGTTAGCGTAGCCAACCAATGCATGCACTGTATGTGTGATGGCTTCAGTATCTTCATCAATTTTCACACCTTCATGATTGGAGTCCAACTCTTCTGCTTCTCTGGTTCCTCTCTAATTGGCTCAATCATTAGAAGTTGCTCTTGTTTACATTGGTGCTCTATACTCCACTTTTCATCATATCATAAACCCTTCATTGATCTTTATTTGAGTTCTTCTCAGGTTAGTCAGCGAGTGATAGGATTTTGATTGGGAGTAGATAGGGTGGGCTACTTGCTGCTCACCTATTTATTGACACTTATGTTTCGATAGTATTCCATGCTGATTTTTTCCTCACGCAGGCGTGCAAATGAAATCACAACTATCATGATGCGGGGTTGACGAGCCTTAACTTCACACCAAATCTCTAGATTAAGCCATTCAATAAATGTACCCAAAAGTTATCGTTCTGACCAATCTCTAGCTTGATTTAACAATCTTTCAAACCTGCTCTGATATTCCAACACTATAGAAGTCTGACAAATTTTAACGAGCTATCCATCAACATTCTCATATTCTGTTGTGCCGAAGTGATCAAGAAGCCCTCTTTTGAATTGCTCCCATAAAGGAACTCTGTGGAAAGTTTTATACCAATCGTACCACTGGATTGCATCTCTATCAAGCTGGATTGAGGCCACTTCTACCTTGGATTCTTCTGGGGTTGTGTGAAAACGAAAAATAATTTTCTCCCTAGAGATCCAACTGGTCGTATCCTCATCTACCCATCTCGAAAATTCCACCTTAATGTGTGAGTAGTTTGTATCACAGTCTTAGGGCCCTTTTCTTGTATTTCCAAATCTATGCAACGTAGAACTTGAGCTCCCATCTTGTTAAAACCCGCTAAAGTGCTCCAACAAGCTCTTTTTGAAATTATGAAGGGTTTCCTGTAGTCGATTCTCAATTCTGGTTTCCAACGCTTCCATTTGTACTTTCACTGAGTTATCAGCAGTCATTACATACGATTGCAAATATGTAATCTCAACTCCTATTTTTTATGTCGGTCAAGGGCATCAGCACTGTTGATGAGAAATTACCGAGGAGGTGGATGCCGAGGGCAGTGCTGCAATCGTTGCATTGGAGGAAGATTTGCTGCCCTATTTCTGTCGCTGCGTGGGGTGAGAGCGCCGGGGCTGGAAGGCGACTGCGTCGATGTGGCTGCAGCTATTGCGACCCAAGGGGGCGATCGCGGAGCAACGGGGTTAAGGCTACGATGATGGCAACTTGCGGTGATGGCAACCTGTGGTTGTGGCAAAAGATGCTAAGCAAGGGAAAGGCAGCATTGAAGCGGCCGGGGTTAAGAAGGAGAACCGATGGTGCGTGTGCTACTGAGGTTGAGGGAAGGTAGTGTACTTATTGCGGTTGCTGTGTGGGGGGCAGCGATGCTTGTTGCGGTCACTGCACGGAGGGATCACTGCTATTGAGGGCTGGTAGGCAGTGATGGTGGTGTGGCTGGGGCAGCATTGCCAAGGGCTCGCCGCTGCAGTGGCTACGACAGCGCCGATGGGAGGCAGCAATGCTTGTTGCGATCGCTGCACGGAGGGATCGCTATTGCTGAGGGCAGGTAGGCAGCGATGGTAGTGTGGTTGGGGGTAGCACCACCAAGGGCTTGCCGCTGCAGTGGCTGTGATGGCACGGATGGAAGGCAACGTTACTATGTCTCTGTCACACTGCGGAAGGAGTCGCTGGTGAGAGGTAGCGATGCTTGTTGCGATCGCTGCGTGGAGGGATCGCTGCTGGTGAGGGCTGGGAGGCAGCGATGGTGGTGCAGTTGGGGGCAGCACCACCAAGGGCTCACCGCTGCGGTGGTTGCAACGGTGGAAGAGTTGCTCCCCTGTGTTTCTATCACTGAATGAGATGAGAGCGCCGAGGCTGAAAGGCGACGGTTGTGACTGCTATGACCCAAGGAAGCGATCGCCGAGCAGCTGGGTTGAGGCTGCGGTGATGGCAACCGGCAACTACAGCAGCGGAGGCAGAACAAGAGGGAGGTGACGTTGAAGAAACCGGGGTTGAGGCTACAGTGGTGGCAACCGGCGGCTGCGACAACGATTTAGAGCAAGGGGGCTGTGGCAATGGTGCAGAGCAAGGGGGTTGAGGCTGCGGCAATGATGCAGAGAAAGGGGGTTGAGGTATTGAAGTGGCCGGTGTTGAGGCTGTGGTGGAGAAGAGGAATCAGTGGCAGACATCGCCGGCCAAGAAGTAGCGGCGACGGTGGCAAGGGGCTGCGGCAATGGTGCAGAGCAAGGGGATTGAGGCTGTGGCAATGATGCAGAGGTGCAACGGGCTGCAGCAGGGGTGCGGGCCGCCGGGAAGCAGGGGCGGCGGTGCTGGAGAGGAGGAGGTTGGTGGTCAGGGAGCAGCGGCGGTGGCAAAGATCGATGGGGGGCTGCGGCAACAGAGGGCTCTGTTTCTGTTGCACCGCAGAAGGAAAGGTTGTTGCCGTGGTTGAGAGCCAGTAGTGGCGGTGTGGCTGGGAGCAACATCATCGAGGGCGAGGAGCAGAAAAGGAGCGCTAAGGCTAGGCGCTGCCAGGGGGTGGTCCACTGGCCAGAAATAGTGCTGGCAGCCCTTTCTCGGTTGCCCTGTTTTGGTCGCCGCAAGGAGGGGAGGTCGAGCGGCTGCGGCTGCAGCTGCGACCCAAGGGGAGGCGGGCGGCGGTGGAGAAGCGGGCAGCAATGGTGGCGCGGCTGGGAGCAGCGTCACCAACGATCGCCGAGGAGGGGCGGTCGAGCAGCTTCGGCTGCGACCCTAGGGGAGTCGGGTGGCGATGGAGAAGGAGGCAGGGGTGGTGGCTCGGGTGGGAGGCGACCGGCGGTGAACGAGCGGTGGAGAGCGGCGGTGAGCTGGCCGGAAGCAGGGGTGTGTGGCTGCGACTTCTTCTTCCTTTTTTTTTTTTTTTTTTTTAGAACGCAGCGAGAATAGCGAGAATGCTGAGGATTGCAGTGGTAACGGTGGTGGAGAAGGGAAGTAGCAGGGTGCGGTTGATGGTTGACGATTTGCAGCGAGAACGCCGAGGATTGCAGCTCTGATATCAAATGATAAGAACCTAAGGTTAGGATTGCAGCTCTGATATCAAATGATAAGAACCTAAGGTTTTATCATGGAAGAAAGGGAAGAAAATGGAATGATGGTTTCTAGAGGATCGGCATCCTTGATCGTTTCGAGGGAATCGACCTCCGTGATCACTTTAAGGGGATCGACCTTCTAGGGTTTTGTCATAAGACTAAATAATATTTCTTTCATTGATTGATTGCTTGATTCCTTGATGAAAGGGTTATATCACCATTTATAGAGTTCTACCTAGAGTCCACCAGGACTTGGACTCTTAATAATAAATAAATATTAAATAAACCTCTATCTCACTCTAATTGAATTAAACAGACTCAATAAATATTATTTAAAAGCTCATAAAATAAAAGAGTCCTAACAGTGTTCATGACTAAATCCTTCATGATCTTTGATATTATATCTTTCATGACATGATTCCTTTGTATTTATGGCTTGTATGCCTTATAATGATTGAAATATTTTGTACTATTTTATCCTTCATTTCCTTTTAATAATAACAAAGGGGGAAAGAAAATTGTTATCTTATTATCTCAAGAAAAGCAAATTGCTAGCTTGCAAAGAAAGGCAAAACTTGCAAGCTTGCACATCTCAAAGGAGAAAGTCTAGTGAACTTGCGCATCACAAAAATTAACAAAAAAGGTGCTAGCTTGCACATTATAAAGAGAAGCAAAAAGTTGCTATTTCAAGAGAAGTAAAAACTGGACTAAACTTCACATTCTAAAAAATTGCTAGCTTGCGCATTGCAAAGGAAATAAAAAATTACTAGCTCGAACATTGCAAAGGGAGCAAAAATTGCTAGCTTGCGCATTGCAAAGGAAATAAAAAATTACTAGCTCGAACATTGCAAAGGGAGCAAAAATTGCTAGCTTGCACTTCTCAAAAGGGAAGAAAGAACTTACTAGCTTGCATGTTCTAAAGTAATAAAAAATTTGCTAAAAAGCTAAGCTTTCATATCTCTAAAATTTAATAGTTACACTTCTCCTTTTTGTTGATGACAAAGGGGGAGAAGATATGGTGATATGATGATCATACATAGTAAGATGTAATATACTTTGATATTTTGATACCATGATGATTTGAAATATTTATGATGATGCATGCAAAACTTATAATAATGATGTATACAATGCAATGATATGCATATAATGTGTTGCATATGATCATGATTATAATTGCTTTTACTTGAATTCAAGGTTCTATCTTGGAATTATAACTTGAAATTTCTTATGAATCAAGATATCTTATTATGTGTTCTTGTATGATTCTTCCTTTTTACTAAATAGGAGACTTATCAAAATAAGTCATGATCTTTCGATATTCACAACTTAAGATTTGTTTATTTCATATGACTCCTTTTTGTTTATGATATCTATACCCTATCGTCAAATTGATCACTCTTGATTTAAATTTATCTTTGTTGTTAACATTTATCATGATTTGAAAATTGATATAAAGGGAGAAAGTTTTTGCACCATTATATCCTTCCTTTCTTTTTGATAATGACAAAGGGTAAGAAAGGATTGCTAGCTTGTACATTTCAAGAAGAAGTAAAAACTTGCAAACTTGAACATTTCAAGAAGAAGCAAAAATTTCTAAATTTGCACATCTCAGGATAAGCACATCTCAAGATAAACAAAGAATTACTAGCTTGCACATCTTAAAAGAGAAGCAAGAATTTCTAGCTTGCACATTTAAAGAGAGGCAAGAAGTGCTAGCTTGTAGATCTTAAGCAAAACAAAATTGCTAACTTGCACATCTCTAAAAGTTGCTAACTTGCATGTTTTAAAGTGATATAAAACTTGCCAAATTACTAGCTTGCATGTTTCAAAAATATACTAGTTGCACTTTTCTCCTTTTTGTTGATGACAAAGGGGGAGAAGTTATGATGATGATTTGAAATTTGAATGATGCAAAGTATATTGTACTTTGATGTTTTAAAATTATGATGATATGATATTTTGAAATTATGATGATTATGCATGAATTACTTATGATTTTATGATGCATGCAATGATATGATCATTTAGTTCTTTCAATACTTATGATATATTACATAGGGAGATTGTATATCCCTAAAAACCTATAGATCTATAGGAGAGGATGAAGGAGGTCAATTGTCCTTTTCTCGAGTAGTGATCCATATGGTAGGCGCTGTGAAGATACTCCTCAAATCACTGCACAATATTCATTTTCATGCATACCACGTGATCAAGAAGGGGTTACACCTTCTTGCTATCCACATGCCTTAAACTAGAGTTATTGGCTGAGGAGGAGAGGGAGAGAGGAGTATATGAGGTGGCAGCCAAAAAGGGTCTATCCTTTGGCCCATTTGATTCCCTTCAATTTATAAAGGTCCATATCAACTTAACCCTAATGGATCCTACCCTATTAGGTACTAGATCTCTATCCAATTATCCAAGCCTCTTGGATTAGTGGATCTCTACTCAATAATTTTTTATTGGCTATTATTGGATCTTATCCATAAGATCGAATAATTCAAGGGCTTACTGGATATCCAATAAGATAGGGGCTCCAACGGATATCTCATATTTGAACCTATACTCGTCATAACACCTATCATATATGTGTGACCTTCTAGGCCCAATGTTAAGCTGGCCATGAGTTATATCTATCAGAACTTCTTCTAACTCAATGAATTATTATCTCTATAATAATTCACTCAACTCATCGACCACAAACGTACTAGGCCACTACGCCGTAGTCTCCAAATGATATAGGGGAATCCAATCCAATGAACATGTCTATCCTTAATTATCATATATATATAGTCCTTCATATATCTAATATCCTAGAGACTGTATACCGAGCATAGTGCTGTTAGGCCCATACGATTTCTACACGAGTCTCGCTCTAATCAGATTCTCTTGGAGAACTCTTTCTCTTTCAATCCGAATGACTTTGGCTAGGGATTTGCCTAAGCAAGAACACATAGGATATTTCACTTCTGACATCGAGAGTGGATGATTCTCTATCGACACTTAATTGCCCTTGTAAGGTTAGTTGCCACTCCCGATGATTGGTTGTGCTAGATCTGAAACTTCTAGACCTATAAGTCCGGTATCAAAGAGTGGAATATTCATACATGATATCTTCCTTCCATTAGCAAAGATCAACTACCCTTACAACTTGATTCTCCTCTTGACAAGTTCAGGAGAGAACCTTTACAATCCCTTTTTACAAAGCTTCCCTCACACTCTCCCTTAGAATGATCTACAAACTTTAGGAGGAGGGACTCTATACTTTACAAGGGTTTTCAACTCTAGAAACATAGAGGTTTTGTTCACTTTTCTTACTTCTCAATGCAGGAATAGCTATGGTATTTATAGACCCCAAATGGCTTAAAAAATAGAGCCAAAATTCAAATCCCCTGAATTTTTAGGGTATGGGTGGTACCACCGCCTGCACTAGGCGGTACCACCGCCCAGATTAGCGGTACCACCTCTTGACATAGTCTTGAAAATTGTGCCACAACGATTTCACTTGTTTGGTCATTGTTTGGGTCTTTCTTTTGGCCCAACACAGCCCAAACTTAGGCCCAACTATCCCTAATTGAGTTGGCCAAATTCTAATTCCAATTATGTGCTAACTATGAATTTTAAGACATTTACTAAGCTAAATAAGTCCATAAATCTAGGTTTCTTTCCGACGATCTTCCGGTAAATTTTCGATAATCTCTCGGCAATGTTCCAGTAGACTCCCGGCAAGATCCTAGACTTCACGATGATCTTCTTGGTGAGTTTCGATGAGCTTCTTTGGCAAGCTCCTGGACTTCTCAATTAATTCTGGTAGAACTTCCGATGAACGTTCGGACTTTCGACGAACTCTCGAACTCCCAACGAAATCACATCCTTGACTCCGAGACTTCATTTTGCTTTATGCCTTACTATCGTAGTTAATCCTACACACATAAAACCTACTTTGATCAAGATAATTAATACTAAAATAATAAGATATTGTTTGGCATGTTATTGGTTCATCGACGCCTCGTCCGATTGTTCGACACATTGTCCTCTCTTGCGGCCTATTGCTCAATCGGTCAGTTGATCTCCGCAACTCCGATTTCCTTGGCGCAATATCCACTCTTTTTGGCCCGATGCCCAAACTCATGGCCCGAAGCCTTCTATCGATACGTCGACCGATCCTTCGGCTCGATTTACAATCTTCTGACATGTTTTTCTCCGGCCCAACATGATTCTTCCTACTTTAATTGTCTCTCCCTGATCGAAGCATCCTACATCACTCAAAACATAGATTAAATTATAAACACTATCAATTGGTTTCATCATCAAAATCCGAGATTCAACAATCTCTCCCTTTTTGATAATGACAACCAATTGATGATGGAGTTAACCTTAACTCCTAGAGTTTAAACAAACTTCCCTTATCAATATGCCATATTGATAGAACTCTTGGATTCAAATATCTAAGCAATATGTTATCATAAACTTATGCATAGCATCATCATACTTCTCCCCCTTTGTCATCAATAAAAAGGAGAAGTGCAACTATCAAGTGTTTGAGATATTAGTTCAAATCATTGCATAATAAATATAATCTTCAGTTTTATGCAAGCTAGCAAAAATTTGGCAAGTGCTACATCATATTAGAACATGCAAGCTATCACGTTTTAGATATGTAAGATAGTAAGATAGCAAGTTCTACAACATACAAGTTAGCAAAAAGATTTTTCATCATTTTAAAAAGTGTAAGCTAGCAATATTTCGAAAGCAAATGCAAGATAGCTTTCTTGCTTTTGAGATGAGCAAACTAATAAGTTTTGCCTCTCTTTGCAATATGTACATTTGCAATTTTTGCTTCTCTTTAGATATGCAAGCAAGCTAGCAAGTTTTTCTCATAATTTATGAGCTAGCAAATTTTACACATATGAAAGTTGCCAAGATTTTTGCATCTTTTGAGATGAGCAAGCTTTTTGCTTCTTCTTGAAGTATGCAAGCTAGCTAGCAAGCTAGCAAAATTTGCTCCCCCTATGTCATTGTCAAATAGAAGGGAAGAATACAATGTTATAATTCTTCTCTTTTTATCAATCTTCACATCATGAGAACAATAAATTTGTATTATAAACATAATCTCATGTTTTATCATTCAAGCTAGCATATATTTTTTTTTTGTCCTCTTTTGCAATGTGCAAGCTAACAATCTCCCCCCCCCCTTTTTTTTACAATAATGATTCAATCATATCATGCGATATACAAATCATAAATTCTCATTTGTATGCATCTACATGATATTATAAGTATTTCACACAATTTCATATCATCACATGAAGAATATCAAGGAAAATTAATTGGGTGATGAGATAAACACTTCGTGAATACAAAGAATTATACATAAAAATAAAAAAAAGTCATGATTCATATAGTAAATCTCCTCTTAAATAAAATATCAAAAAAAAATGTAGGAGTACAAAGAAGAGATCTCGATTAAAATAAAATCAATTAATAAATCCAAGAACTCACAAGAAAAATTATGATTCATTTAAAAAATCTCCTCTTAAGAAAATACCAAGTAGAATCGTCGGAGAACAATTAATAAAAAAATCTTGATTCATAATAAATCTTAATTTATAAATATCAAGGAATCAAGATCATGATTTGGAAAAAAAAAATTTATTCAAATTTAAATCATCAAATCATCAAAATCACTTTCATAGTT
>LVTN01001191.1:13085-31590 GCA_001649415.1 Musa itinerans
AGTTGATCTCCGCAACTCCGATTTCCTTGGCGCAATATCCACTCTTTTTGGCCCGATGCCCAAACTCATGGCCCGAAGCCTTCTATCGATACGTCGACCGATCCTTCGGCTCGATTTACAATCTTCTGACATGTTTTTCTCCGGCCCAACATGATTCTTCCTACTTTAATTGTCTCTCCCTGATCGAAGCATCCTACATCACTCAAAACATAGATTAAATTATAAACACTATCAATTGGTTTCATCATCAAAATCCGAGATTCAACAATCTCTCCCTTTTTGATAATGACAACCAATTGATGATGGAGTTAACCTTAACTCCTAGAGTTTAAACAAACTTCCCTTATCAATATGCCATATTGATAGAACTCTTGGATTCAAATATCTAAGCAATATGTTATCATAAACTTATGCATAGCATCATCATACTTCTCCCCCTTTGTCATCAATAAAAAGGAGAAGTGCAACTATCAAGTGTTTGAGATATTAGTTCAAATCATTGCATAATAAATATAATCTTCAGTTTTATGCAAGCTAGCAAAAATTTGGCAAGTGCTACATCATATTAGAACATGCAAGCTATCACGTTTTAGATATGTAAGATAGTAAGATAGCAAGTTCTACAACATACAAGTTAGCAAAAAGATTTTTCATCATTTTAAAAAGTGTAAGCTAGCAATATTTCGAAAGCAAATGCAAGATAGCTTTCTTGCTTTTGAGATGAGCAAACTAATAAGTTTTGCCTCTCTTTGCAATATGTACATTTGCAATTTTTGCTTCTCTTTAGATATGCAAGCAAGCTAGCAAGTTTTTCTCATAATTTATGAGCTAGCAAATTTTACACATATGAAAGTTGCCAAGATTTTTGCATCTTTTGAGATGAGCAAGCTTTTTGCTTCTTCTTGAAGTATGCAAGCTAGCTAGCAAGCTAGCAAAATTTGCTCCCCCTATGTCATTGTCAAATAGAAGGGAAGAATACAATGTTATAATTCTTCTCTTTTTATCAATCTTCACATCATGAGAACAATAAATTTGTATTATAAACATAATCTCATGTTTTATCATTCAAGCTAGCATATATTTTTTTTTTGTCCTCTTTTGCAATGTGCAAGCTAACAATCTCCCCCCCCCCTTTTTTTTACAATAATGATTCAATCATATCATGCGATATACAAATCATAAATTCTCATTTGTATGCATCTACATGATATTATAAGTATTTCACACAATTTCATATCATCACATGAAGAATATCAAGGAAAATTAATTGGGTGATGAGATAAACACTTCGTGAATACAAAGAATTATACATAAAAATAAAAAAAAGTCATGATTCATATAGTAAATCTCCTCTTAAATAAAATATCAAAAAAAAATGTAGGAGTACAAAGAAGAGATCTCGATTAAAATAAAATCAATTAATAAATCCAAGAACTCACAAGAAAAATTATGATTCATTTAAAAAATCTCCTCTTAAGAAAATACCAAGTAGAATCGTCGGAGAACAATTAATAAAAAAATCTTGATTCATAATAAATCTTAATTTATAAATATCAAGGAATCAAGATCATGATTTGGATAAAAAATTATTTAAATTTAAATCATCAAATCATCAAAATCACTTTCATAGTTCAAGAGATTAAAAAATATAAATAGATTTATCAATCTCTTATTCAAAACTTGATAAGATAAAGAAAAAAATTTTCAAGAAAAATGTTTTCCTTTTTATAGTTGTTTCAATTCATGTGATTTATTTCATACGAGCATGCCTTTGTCATTTATATCAAACAAAAATATGCATCATTTTTAAAACCGAAAAAGCCACTTTCATTATAGTAAAAATCGATAATCCATAAATCATAAGAATCATCATACTTAATTTCAAAAGTTAAACTAATTAAGCATGATCTCAAATCACCATTACATTTTCATTAAGACATCAAGCATGGTTTCAATCAAAATCAGAAATCATCAAGATACACATTATTTCTTCTTGAAAAACATATATAGGATTTTCAATGGATTTAAATCTAACATTTTATTCATTTATCATAAAGCATGCAATTTTTATTATCATTTTCAAAATTACTAGCATGATCATAATTTTTTCATTTTCATTACATTATTAAACATGTAATTTTCAAGAAAAATAATTTTTCTAAACTAAATTAATAAGTCATGAAAAGCATTATGTAATTTCAAAGTAAACTAAGGGCATTTTGATTACCTCATCATCGAAAGCCGTTAAGGCGTAGTTTGCCACCTCGTCTTTATTGATTTTCTTCTTATCTTTGGAGGAGCTCGATTCATCCCAAAGTGCTTCCTTTTTCTTGCGTTCATAGCAAGTAGTTACGTTCTTTTTGGTCTTTAATTTTTATTTTATAAACTTTTTAAATTTCACAGTGAGGAGTTCAAGTTCATCATCAAGCTTATGCTCGAGTGGTCTTATTTTATTCAAAGTACTAAATCCTTCCAGTTCTTTCGAAGGTTGTTCTCAAGTTCATTTTGTGCATTGTGCGTCATTTCATATGTCATCAATGAACCAAAAAGTTCTTCAAGTGAAAAATTATTAAGATCTTTTGTCGAACGTAAAAATTTGTTTACAAGTTCAAAATTCGAAAAACTTCTACCAAGTGCTTTTAAACCATTGACGACATCCATAAAACGGGTATACATGTCAACAATGGTTTCGCTCGGCTTCATTCAAAATAGTTCAAAATTGTACATTAAAAGATTGACTTTAGAATCTTTAACTCTAGTAGTGCCTTCATGTGTGATTTTAAGAGTATGCCAAATATCGAAAGTCATTTCACACATAGAAATTTGATTGAATTCTTTTTTATCTATAGCGCAAAATAGAGCATTCATAGCTCTAGCATTTAAAGAAAAAGTCTTCTTCTCCAAATTATTCCAATGGTTCATTGGAAGAGAAGATCTTCAAAAATCGCTTTCGATAATATTCCATAAATTCAAATCCAATGAAAGCAAGAAAACTCTCATTTGAGTTTTCCAATATGTGTAGTCCATCCCATTGAACAAGGGAGGACGAATGAGAGAGTGACCCTCTTGAAAGCCAAAAAGAGCCATTTCTCTTGGGTGTTAAACCAAATGAGAAATACGTGGCTCTGATACCAATTGTTAGGAATAAGTCGGCACCAAGAGTGGGGGTGAATTAGTGCAGCGAAAAGATTACGTCGTTGTAAAAATTCTTCGTACGATAAAACCGATTTCGACGAAAACTGTTTCGGAGAGATGTTAACTTTGAAATCATATTCGTAAGCATAATGGAAGTAAAGGAAGTAAGTAGTTTGCAGTGAAGGTAAATAGCAAGAAGAGAAATGCAAACCAAGTTTTTATAGTGGTTCGGGCACTGTGACCTACATCCACTCCGCCGATTCCCCTTCTGTCGAGGCCACCAGCATCCATTAACGATCTTTATTTAATAGACAAAGATCAACCTCCTTCTTACAACTCTATTCTCCTTTTTCAAGCTCAGGAGAGAACCTTTATACCCTCATTTTATAAAGCTTCCCTCACACTCTCCCTTAGAATGGTCTCTAAACTTTAGGAGGAGGGACTCTATACTTTATAAGGGTTTTCAACTATAGAAACACAGAGTTTTTGTTCAATTTTCTTACTTCTCCATGCAAGAATAGCTAGGGTATTTACAGACCCCAAATGGCTTAAAAAATGGAGCCAAAATTCAAATCCCCTAAAATTTCAGGGCACGGGCGGTACCACAGCCTGCAGACTGACACTAGGCAGTACCACCGCTCAGTCTGGTAGTACCACAACCTAGAAGATGGTATCTGGGTAGTACCACTGCCTAGACTGGCGGTACCACCGCCTGACACAGTCTTGGAGACTATGCCACTACGATTTCACTTGTTTGGTCATTGTTTGGGCCTTTCTCTTGGCCCAACATAGCCCAAAATTGGGCCCAACTATCCCCTAATTGAGTTGGCCCAATTCTAATCTCAGTTATGTGCTAACTATGAATTTTAAGATATTTATTAAGCTAAATAAGTCCATAAGTCTAGGTTTCTTTCCAACGGGCTTCCGGTGATCTTCCGGTGAACTTTCGATGATCTCTCAACAATATTCCAGCAGACTCCTGGCAAGCTCCTAGACTTCACAATGATCTTCTTGGTGAGTTCTGATGAGCCTCTTCAGCAAACTCTAGGACTTCTCGGTTAATTCTGGCAAAACATCCAATGAACGTCCGGACTTCCAACGAACTCTCGAATTACCAACGAAATCACGTCATTGACTCTGAGACTTCATTTTTCTTTATGCCTTGCTATCATATTTAATCCTGCATACATAAAACCTACTTTGATTTAGACAATTAATACTAATCTAATCATATGTTGTTCGGCATGTCATTGGTTCATCGACGCCTCGTCCGTTTGTTCGATGCATCATCCTCTCTTGTGACCTATTGCCCAATCGGCCAGTTGACCTCCACAACTCTGATTTCCTTGATGCAATATCCACTCTTCTTGGCCCAATGCCTAAATTCATGGCCCGAAGCTTTTTCTCGATACGTCGACCGATCCTTCGGTTCGACATCCAATCTTCTAACATGTTTTTGTCCGGCTCAACATGATTCTTCCTACTTTGATTGTCTCTCCCTAATCGAAGCATCCTGCATTACTCAAAACATAGATTAAATCATAAACACTATCAATTGGTTTTATCATCAAAATTTGAGATTCAACATAAGCCAATCATGTGAGTAATGATGACATGTGTGACATGACACGCAGTCTTTATTATTATTATTATTATAGTAATTTCTCACTTTACATTGCTTGTTGTATATATATATTGTGATGTCCATGGATCTGTATAATGAGAATTAGATTGTGATGAGATCACGATAATGAGATCGATTCACCTTTAAACACAGACCCTAAATAATCCTAGTCATAAGTTATTCGAGAGGGACATCGAGATAACCAGATAGACTAGTATACTGTATACCCATCCATATGATGGTGGAAAGTCTCATAGCTGCTCATGTGAGACACTAAGGATACAATGCATGTGCTCATTAGAGAATGAGTTCACTAATTAATCCGCTCGCAGAATGCTGGATGGTTGATGATACCATACTATCAGACAACGATTTCGTAATCTTAGTAGTGTATATGGTACTTAGACTTGAGACACCAAGGATATCCTGTATATGTACTCCACTCTTTGATATTAGACTTATAGGTTTGGAAGTTCTAGATCTAGTACAATCGATCATTGAGAGTGGCATCCAACCTTACGAGAGCTATTGAGTGTCGATAGAGGATTACCCGCTTTCGGTAACATGAGAGGAATATCCTATGTGTTCTTACTCAGATAAATCCTTAGCCAAGGTTGCTCGGATTGAGATAGAGAGAGAGAGTTCTCCAAGAGAATCCGATTAGAGCGAGACTCGAGGAGAAACCGTATGAGCTTGACAATACTATGCCTGGTATATAGTTTCTGGGATATTAGATGGATGATGTACTATAGGTACATGGTAACTGAGGACAAATAGGTCCAATGGATTGGATTCCTCTGAATCATCTAGGGACTACGGTGTAGTGGCCTAGTAAGAGTTCTGACCTACGTCGAATAGTCGAGTAAATTATTATAGAGATAATAATTCATAAAGCCAAAAAGAGTTCTGATCGGTATGACTCATGGCCTACTCGATATTGGGCCTAGAGGGTCACACACATATGGTAGGCATTGCGATAAGTAGAGGTTCAGATATGAGATATCCGCCCGGAGCTTGTATCTTATTAGATATCCAATAAGCTCCTAAATTATTGGATCCCATGGATAAGATCCAATAAGAGCTAATAAGAGATTATTGGGTAGAGACCCACTAGTCTAAGAGGCTTGAGTAATTAGATATCCAATATCAAATATGATAGGATCCATTAGGGTTATGTTAACTAGGGGCCTCTAAAATAGGAGGAAACTAAAGGCCTAAAGGCTAGGACTTCTTGGTTGCCACCTGCTATTTTCCTTTCTTCATCTCCTCCTCATATAGTAGGTACGAAGATTTAAGGAATGTCATCGTAGCCCTACTATGTGGATCACTGCTAAAGAGGAGGACGCTTGACCTCTTTCATCCTCTCATATAGATCTATAGGGATTGAGGGATATATGATCTCCCTAAGTAAAACACATCTATCTTACATATGGATTTAAGTTTCGTTGGTTTTTTGTGTTATGATTAAGTTGACACTATGAGGGGTGGGTGAATTAGTGCTTACGACAAAAATATTGGTTTCGAAACTTTGTATAATGAAAACTGATTTCGGAAAGATGCTTGACTTGAAAGCATGTTCGTAAGCATAGTGAAAGTAATAAGAAAGTAAGTCAGTTTGCAATATAAATGAAAAGCATGAAAGAAATGCAAACCGAGTTTTATAGTGGTTCGATCTTCTTTACTTGTGATGTATATCCACTCCCGATTCCTCTTCACTTGAGGCCAACATCTTCCACTACTGATCTTCTTTCAACGGGTGAAGATCAACTACCCTTACAACTCTTTCTCCTTTTTATAAGCTCAAGAGAGAGCCTTTACACCCCTCAAGGAAACCCTCATATACCTCCCTTAGAACAACCTCTAAGCTCAAGGAGGAGGGAGCTTAATCTTTTTAACAATTTTACAACTTAGAATTCTTTCCCCTTTCTACTTAATTCTTGCATCACCATGTAGGAATAACTGGAGTGTTTATATATATCAAATGACTTCAAAATTAGAGCAAAAAAAGGTTTTATCCTGGGTTTCTCGGGTCCTGACGGTACCACCACCTATGCTGGGCGGTACTACCACTTGCAACACTGATAATGGGTGATACCACCGCCCAATCGGGTGGTACCACTGCTTGACACAATCTAAGAGACTGTATCTACATAGTACTACTACCTAGACTAGTGGTACCACTACCTAACACTGGGTGGTACCACCGCTCAATCTGGCGGTACCACCACCTAACACAGTCTCAGAGATTATGTCTTAGAGACTGAGCCTTTGGTGGTGCCACCGCTTGGACTAGCGGTGCCATCACTTGACCCAACTTTTGGGTCACTGAATAAGTCTTTCTCTTGGCCAAAATAGCCCCAACATAAGCCCAATTGGCCCATAATTGAGTTGGCCAAATTTCAACCCAATTACAACTTAAAACTACTTTGATCTAGACAATTATTACAAAGTATTAATTATATATTGTCCGACATGTCATTGGTTCATTGGCGTTTCGTCCAATCCTTTAGCATAAAGTCATCTTTTCTGGCCTTTTGCCCAATCGACATGTTGACCTCTGTAACTCCGATCTTCTTAGCATAATGTTCACTCTTCTAGGCTCGATGCCCGAACTCATGGCACGAAGCCTTCTGCCGATATGTCGACCTTCCTTTGGTCTAACGTCTAATTTTCTGACATGTTCCATTCTGGCCCAACTTTTGATTCTACTGCTTTAATCAATCTATCTTCGTTAATCAAAGCTAGTCTTGCATCACTTAAGTGCACATTATATCATAACTTTATCAATTGGTTTCTTCATCAAAATCCAAGATTCAATATTTTATGCATTAATCTTCGCACGACGGCGAACATATTTTTGAAAAATTTGAGGTTTTGCTTTATGTACTTCCATTGTATATGTGATGTCGCCCCTAGATTTTATTACAGTGGTATTAGAGCCAGATTGTTCATGCGAAAGATCGGTTTTGAACTACATGTGTTGTGTTTTAGAAAATTTTTTGACGTCTAAATAGTTGATGCAAAAGCGAGAAAGTGCAACAACTATTGCTACCCTTGCTGCCCTTTAAGATGGCAGCCTTGCTACCATATGTGTGTTGGTAGACCACCTATAGCAGCGGTTGCAAGGGCGGTGCCCATAGGCGGCCGGTCGAACACAAGTAGAGTCGACTGCGTGTAGGCACTATGCCTATAGCGCAAGCAGTAGCACTTGCAGGCACTGCCTACGGGCACAACGCCCATAGTGGTGCTCGCTCATGAGCGAATGGCCAATTGGAGTGGCCATCGCTTGCACCGGTGCTTGCAAGGGAACCGCCCGTATGGGTGATGCTTGGGGGAGTTGCGCCCACGGACAAAGGCGGTGATGTTGAATCTCAGATTTTGATGATGAAATCAATTGTAAATTGTTTGATCTAATCTATATATTTAGAAAAGTGTTCAAGATTAACTACGATAGAAGTAAGATATAAAGCAGGTGTTGTGCTAGAGTCAAGATCGAGATCTCGTTGGAAGTTCAAGAGTTCGTCGAAAGTCCGGACGTTCGTCGGAAGTTCTATCGGAACCAACCGAGAAGTCCAAGAGCTTGCCAAAGAAGCTAATTGGAACTTGCTAAGAAGATCGTTGTAAAGTCTGGCAGCTTGCCGGGAGTCCACCGGAACATTGCCGAGAGTTCGTCGGAAGATCGCCGAAAGCTTGCCGAAAGAGCAATTGATGTATCGGAACAAGAGTGCTTTGATTATATCTTAGTTATTATAGTTAGATAGTAGATTGAGTTAGAATTGGGAGGTAATCCCACTAACTTAATTAGGGGTCAACTGGGCCCTTAATAGGGCTGAATTGGGCCAAATTGAACAGCCCATTCAGCCCTTGAAAACATGGCTGACGGTGACACTACTTGGTGACCCAGTCCCCCAAGTGGTCTAGGCGGTGGTACCATCGGCAATTAATGCTACCAACAGTGGTACTGCCCTTGTCAGGCGGTGGTACCACCTAGACTAGGCGGTGGTACCGCCCAATGTCAGACTACAAGCAGTAGTACTACACAGTAATGGCAATGGTACCGCCAGTACCCCGAAAATCTAGGATGAGACACTTTTTGGCTCCATTTTTGAAGCCATTGGGGCCTATAAATACCCTATCATTTTCTGCATGAAAGGATAACAAAGTGCTATTATATGTGTGAAAAATTCTAAGTGTTTGGGGTGTGAAAAGTGTCGTAAAAGTGAGAAGAGTTCTCCTCCTCCCTCTCATAGCCTTGTAACCATCCAAGAAATAGGAGTAAGACTTGTAAGGGTTGTCTCCTAAACCCGGCAAAAGGAGAAAGAGCTGTAAAAGGTGGTTGGTCTTCGCCTATTGAAGGAAGGCATTCTTTAGTGGATGTTGGTGACCTCGATGGAGGAGGAATCCGTAGTAGATTTAGGTCTTATTGACTGAACCACTCTAAATTCTAGTTTGCTTTTCCTATTGTGCAATTTACTTTATTGCAAATATCCTTACATTCTTACAAAAGTTTTAATTTCAATATCTTTTCGAAATGATTTGAATCGAGATGAACTTTATACAAAATCGAAGAATTTTTCGCTGCACTAATTCACCCCCCCTCTTAGTGCCACTCTTGATCATAACAATTGGTATCAGAGCAAGGTTCACTCTCATTTGGTTGAAAACCCAAGAGAGATGGCATTTGTTGGCAACCAAGAGGGGTATACAAGAACCCGTCCACCCATGCTCAATGGGACGAATTACATATATTGGAAGACTAGAATGAGGATCTTCCTAATTTCAATGGATTTTGAATTATGGAATATTATAGAAAATGAGTTTCAAAGGTTTTCTCTTCTAATGAATGATTGTAATGAGTTGGAGAAGAAGACTTTCACTTTAAATGCCAAGGCTATGAATGCCTTGTTTTGTGCTTTAGATAAAAACAAGTTCAATCGTGTGTCTATTTGTGAAATGACTTTTGATATTTGGCACACACTCGAAGTGACTCATGAAGGCACTAGTAGAGTGAAGTAGTCAAAAATTAATCTTTTAGTGCACACTTTTGAGTTGTTTTGGATAAAACCGAGTGAGACCATTGGAGACATGTACACTGATTTACGGATGTCGTCAATGGTCTAAAAGGACTTGGAAAAGGTTTCTTGGATTTTGAACTTGTTAATAAAATTTTAAGATCCCTTCCAAAGAGTTGGGACCCTAAAGTCATGGCCATTAAAGAGGCCAAAGATTTAAATAACTTTCCTCTTAAAGAACTAATCAAGTCACTAATGACATATGAGATGACTTGTAATGCTTATGAAGAGCTTGAAAACAACATTCCAAAGAATAGAAAGGATATGACACTAAGAACTTAAGAAGACCACTTGAAAGAAAATTCAAGTGATGAGGACTTTGATGAAGACTTGGCACTCTTGACAAGAAAGTTCAAAAAATTCTTAAAAAGAAATAAATTTAAAAATGATACTAAAAATAAAATTGAACCCAAGAAAGAACAAGTGATATGCTATGAATGCAAAAAATTAAGACACTTCAAGAGTGAATATCCCCAAGTCTAATGAGTCAACTAGCCAATAACTCCATTTTGGTCATTCAACCATGGACCAAAATACTTAAGCTGAAGTTATTATAGCACACTCATCAGGCCCATATAAGCCAATCATAGTCATTGCCCACTTCCGATGTGGGACTAAGTGGGGTGTTACACTATCCCCCACTCAATTAGCTTGACGTCCATGTCAAGGCCCAACATAATCTAGATCGAACCCTAGTATAGTGCATGTGAGGTTTAACTTAGTGATGGCTCCACAACGTGATGAGTTCTCTAACTCCATCCATGGGTAACCCTTTCCTACTCGAGCCCTCTCACTTTGCCCAAATGCTAGGTCGACTCTGATACTAAATGTCACGGCCATTGCCCACTTCCGATGTGGGACTAAGTAGGGTGTTACACTATCCCCCAATCTTAAAGCAACTTGGGACAACTCAAGTGCATCCAAAGAAGGGGAGCTGACCAACACCGAGCAAGTTGCTCACTATGCGCTAATGGCTATTGGAGATGAGGTGAGTAGTTCATTTGATGCAAATTTATCCTTTGATGAACTATTAAATGCTTTTCATGATTTATTTGATGAATGCAAATTAATTAGTAAAAAATATAAATTGTTAAAAAAAGAGTATGCTTCTCTTGTTAGTGATTTCGATAGATTAAAAGTTGAGCACCATGATAGTTTAGCTCCATATACGAAATGTAAAGAACTAGAAATACTTCAAAAGGAAAACTTGCTACTTAAGGAAACCTTCGAAAAGTTTGAGGTTGGTAGCAAGTCCTTGAACATGATCCTTGCTAACAAGGGTCACGTTTATAGAAAAGGTGGAATTGGATTTGTGAGTAGCTCTCACCAAAATCCAACCACCTTTGTTAAATGCCCTACTTTGCATGTTTCACCCCAAAATAAATACAACTTTTGTCGCAAATTAGGGCATGTATCTTATCATTGTCCATTTAAGAAATGTGGTCCACACAAATTGATTTGGGTTCCTAAATGAACCATAAAGAACTCCATGCAAAATGATAAATTAAGTCGATCGATTTTTGAGACACCCAAGGTCAAATGGGTACCTAAAAATCATCCTTTTTTGTAGAAACGTTTACCATCACAAGCTAGGAGCAAGAGATGGTACTTTGATAATGGATGCTCAAGGCATATAACCGGAGATCCATCCTAATTCTCTAAGCTCACTAGCCTAGACAAAGGATATGTCACATTCAGAGACAACAACAAGGGTAAAATCATTGGCAAAGGAACCATAGGTAACAAATCCAACCTTTTTATTGAAGATGCGTTGTTAGTTGATGGCTTAAAGCATAACTTTTTGTGCATTAGTCAATTATGTGATAAAGGATATATTGTTATATTTGAATCGAATGCTTGTATTATAGAAAAACCAAATAAAAACACATCTATGATTGCCCTAAAGCAAAATAATGTATACACTATCAACATTGATGATCTTTGTAATGAAATATGTCTTTCGATTTTAAATAATGATGCTTGGCTTTGGCATAGGAGATTAGGTCAGGCTAGCATGAAACTAATCTCTTAAATCTCATCTAAAGAACTTGTAAGTGGAATTCCTCACATTAAGTTCATTAAAGATAATGTGTGTGATGCATGTCAACTAGGAAAACAAATAAAAGGTAGCTTTAAACCAAAGAACTAAATAAGCATCTCTAGACCATTGCTGTTGATCCATATAGACTTGTTTGGATAAATTGCTACATTAAGCCTAGGAGGTAGCAAATATGCCTTTGTTATCGTGGATAATTATAGTAGATATACATGAACTTACTTTTTGGCACACAAAAGTGATTGCTTGAAGTATTTCTCTAAGTTTTGTAAACTTATTCAAAACAAAAAGGGTTTTATGATTTTATCAATTTGAAGTGATCACAGTGGTGAATTTTAAAACCATGATTTTCAAGAATTTTATGAATCTAATGGATACAACCACAATTTCTAGAAAGAAAATGGAGTAGTAGAAAGAAAAAATATAAACTTACAAGAAATGGCTAGAACCATGTTAAACGAACATAGCCTTCTCAAATATTTTTAGGCCGAAGTTTTAAATACGGCATGCTATGTTATGAATAGGGTTCTAGTAAGACCACTACTTTCCAAAACTCCTTATGAGTTGCGGAACAACAAAAAACCTAACGTTTCATACTTTAAAGTTTTCGGGTGTAAATGTTTTATTTTGAATGAAAAAGATACCTTAGGAAAGTTTGATGCAAAATCTATTGAAGGAATTTTTCTTGGTTATTCTTCTATTTCTAAGGCTTTTCGTATTTTAACAAAAGAACTTTGGTTATAGAAGAATCTATTAATGTGGTTTTTAATGAAGTTTCCGGAGTTAAGAAAAATGATTTTGATGATGATCTTAATTTTGATACTCTGAATTTAAATGAATCCCTTTCTCCATCTAGTAACTTGGATGCATCTTCTTCCGAAACATCCTTACCTAAGGAATGGAAGTATATAGATGCTTATCCCAAGGAGCTAATTATAGGAGACACATCTAAAGGGGTTCAAACTCATTCTTCTCTTAAGAATTTTGTGCCAACGTTGCTTTTCTCTCCCAAATTGAACCTAAATGCATTAACGAGGCCTTGAAAGATGATTTATGGGTTATCACAATGTAAGAAGAGTTAAATCAATTTGAGAGAAATGAGGTGTGGAAGCTTGTTCTAGGGCCAAATGACCATTTAGTTATTGGTACCAAATGGGTCTTTAGAAACAAACAAGATGAATTTGGTATCATAGTTAGAAACAAAGCTAGATTAGTAGCCAAGGGTTTCAACTAAGAAGAAAGTATAGATTACAAAGAAACCTTCGCTCCTATGGCATGATTAGAAGCCATTAGGATGCTCCTTGCCTATACTAATAGTAACAATTTTAAGTTATTTTAAATGGATGTTAAAAGTGCTTTTCTTAATAGCTTTATTTTCGAAAAAATTTATGTTTAACAACCTCTCGGATTTGAGAATGATAATTTCCCTAATCATATGTTTAAATTGACTAAAGCTCTTTATGGATTAAAACAAGCCACAAGGGCTTAGTATGAGAGACTTAGCTTATTTCTTATCCAAAATAATTTCTCTAAAGGCAAGGTCGATACCACATTATTTATTAAAACTTTTAAAAATAATTTTCTTATTGTTCAAATTTATGTTGATGATATTATTTTTGGTTCCATGAATTAATCTTTATGTAAATCATTCGTAAAAAGTATGAGTCTAGAATTTGAAATGAGTTTGATGAGTGAACTAACTTTCTTTTTAGGCTTACAAATTAAATAACTTAGTAATGATACTTTTTTTAGTTAAACAAAATATGCATTAGATTTGCTAAAACATTTTAATATGGATAGCTCAAAGGTTATCAATACTCCTATGAGTACCTCTACTAAGTTAGATATTGACAAAAGTGGAGAAAGCTTTGATCAAAAAGCTTATAGAGGTATGATAGGCAGTTTACTATACCTCACTATAACAAGACCGGATATCATGATTAGCATAGGACTTTGTGATAGGTTTCAATCTAATCCTAAGCTATCTCATCTTAAAGCAGTTAAAAGAATCTTTAGATATCTTAAAGGAACCACTAATCTAGGATTATAGTATCCAAAATCCAAAAACCAAAAACCTTTAGTTAATTGCTTATGCTGATGCGAATTTCGGTGGATGTAGATTAGATAAAAAAAGCACATCCGGAACATATCAATTCTTAGGTCATTTACTTGTCTCTTGGTCTTCAAAGAAATAAAACTCGATTGCACTATCTACAACCAAAGCCAAAGACATAGCTGCTAGTGCATGTTGTGCACAAGTCGTATAGATGAAAAACACATTAGAAGATTATAGAATTTATCTTAAGAATATTCTCATAAAATGTGATAACACAAGTGCAATATATTTAATGAAAAATCCTATTCAACACTCTAGAACTAAACATATTGATATTAGGCATCATTTCATAAGAGATCATGTTAATAATCATGATGTAATATTAGAATTCATTGATACGAAGCATCAATTGGTCGATATCTTCACAAAACCTTTAAATGAAGAACAATTTGATTTCATTAGAAGTGAAATAGGCATGTTAAAATGTCCAAATGCATGAGTTGTTATATTTTTTTTGGACTATCTTTATGTATTTCATGAATGGAGCTTTCATGAATTTATGCCGTATCAAGATTATTCCATACCCTTGCTCCATCATATAATGATGTTTGATACACTTAGTCCCTTGACCCATTGAACTTATTGACAAATGTATCGTTCATGGATTTCACTATTATGAATTCTTATTGAGAAACATATTGTATTCATGGACCTCTTTTTTTATCCTTTCTCATGAACTCTACCTTACTCCTCTCATGAAAGAAGGAAGAATTTTTATGAATTTTTAGTATGAGATGATAGCTTGCAAGAGTGAGGATTTGATTTCACATGAATATCTTGATTCTTTTCATAAATTCCTTCTCTTTGTTAAAATTGAAGCATGATTTAATGAAACTCATTTGTTGTTTTTGACATGGTTTAAATCCTTGCATGAATTTGGGTCTTCACGGATTCCTTCCTTACCCTTCTTCCTTTTCTTGTTCTTATGACAAAGGAAGAAAGAGACTTGCATAACTAATGAAAATGCCCTTGAGTAAAACTGTTAGCTTATTCAAAGAAATATTATCATGCAAAGTTTTGCTTGCCTTCATTTATTACTTGGATACATTCATTGTGAAACTTACTTGAATTTTTACTGCACTTGTATTGTTGAATTGTTCTCCTTTTTGTTGATGACAAAGGGGGAGAAATATGGCAAATTGATTACAACTTGACATATTAAACAATGTGTAAAATATATTGCATTGTAGATACTTGATAAATGTCTTTCATTATGTTAAGATATCATAAGCTCAACTTGCTATTTTCAATTGATATCTTGCCATGGATTGATAAATTGTTATCTTTTATCAAGAATTGTCATCTTGTTAAAATTTATAAATAATGATTGATTATCATTGGACTTGAAAATGGATGTCATGCCTTGACATCATTTTCACAAATACGAAGCATCGTATTTTGAATTGATAAATCATGATAAGTATCATGATATGCATATTGATAAGTTTAAATAAACTTAACTTATCGGTTTGATACTTGAATTCAAAGGCCTTGAATTCAAGAGTGTATTTTCTCAAGTATTGCCTATAGCTAGGGGGAGTTAAGGTTCACTCAGTCAACAATTGATTGTCATCATCATAAAGGGGGAGATTGTTGAATCTCGAATTTTGATGATGAAATCAATTGTAAATTGTTTGATCTAATCTATATGTTGAGAAAAGTATGTAGGATTAACTATGATAGTAGTAAGACATAAAGCAGGTATTGTGCTGGAGTCAAGATCGAGATCTCGTTGGAAGTTCAAGAGTTCGTCGGAAGTTTGGACATTCATCAGAAGTTCTGCCGGAACCAACCAAGAAGTCCAAGAGCTTACCAAAGAAGCTTGTTAGAAATTGCCAAGAAGATCATCGTAAAGTCTAGGAGCTTGTCAGGAGTCCACCGGAACATTATCGAGAGTTTATCGAAAGATCGCCGAAAGCTTGTCGGAAGAGCAATTGACGTACCAGAATAAGAGTGCTTTGATTATATTTTAGTTATTGTAGTTAGACAGTAAATTAAGTTAAAATTGGGAGGTAATCCCTGTTGAATCTCAGATTTTGATGATGAAACCAATTGATATGTGTTTATGTTTTAATCTGCGTTTTGAGTGATGCAAGATACTTCGATCAGGATGAGACAATTAAAGTAGGAAGAATCATGTTGTGCCGGGGGAAAATATGTCAGAAGATTGGATGTCGAGCTAGAGGAATAGTCGACGTATCGACAGAAGGCTTCGGGCCGTGGATTCGGGCATTGGGCCAAGAAGAGCGGATATTGCACCAAGGATATCGGAGTTGCGGAGTCAACTGGTCAATTGGGCAATAGGCCGCAAGAGAAGATGATACGTCGAAGAATCGGACAAAGCGTCGAGGGACCAATGACATGCCGGACAACTTGATTCATGCTTAATATTAATTGTCTAGATCAAAGTATGTTTTTACATATGTAGGATTAACTACGATAATAAGGCATGAAGCAAAATGAAGTCCCGAAGTCAAGGACGCGATTTCATTGGGAGTTCGAGAGTTCGTCGGAAGCTCGGACGTTCGTCGAAAGTTCTGTCGGAACCAGCCGAGAAGTCTTGGAGCTTGCCAAAGAAGCTCATTGGAACTTGCCAAGAAGATCATTGTGAAGTCCAAGAGCTTGCCAGGAGTCCACCGGAACATTGTCGAGAGATCGTCGGAAGTTCGCCAGAAGATCGCTAGAAGAATAGACATAAGGACTTATTTAGCTTAGCAAATGTCTTAGGATTTCGTAGTTAGTACATAATTGGGCTTGGATTTGGGCCAACCCAATTAGGGGCCAACTAGGCTCATGTAAGGACTATGTTGGGCCCAATGAGAGGCCTAAATAGTGCCATAAGAAGTCTCACTGTCATGGCACAGTCTTCGAGACTATGTCAAGCGGTGGTACCACCAGTCTAGGCGGTTGTACCGCCCCTAGCAGGGTGCCAGGCGGTGGTACCGCTAGTCTGGGCGGTGGTACCGCCCAGCACTACCCCCCAAGCATTGGTACCGCCAGACCTGGGCGATGGTACCGCCCAGGACAGTGTCAGTGTCAAACTGACACTGGGTGGTGGTACTGCCCAACGTAGGCGGTGGTACTATCTGTGCCCGGGGAACCCGGGATGGAAAAGTTTTAAGCTCCAAGTTTGAATCAACTTGAAGCCCATAAATACCCCTCTCATCCCTGGTTAAAGCACATAAGCACAAAAAGTTTAAAAGTAAAGAAACGCTGTAGAAATCTCTTGTGAGAATCCTCCTCAAGTTCTAAGTGTTAGAATTCTAGAAGAAGAGTGTGAGTGCTTATAAGGGTTATCTCCTAAACCCGGTAAAAGGAGAAGAGGGGTGCAAAAGGTGGTTGGTCTTCGCCTATTGAAGGAAGACCCATAGTGGATGCCGGTGGCCTCGACGGAAGAGGAATCGACGGAGTGGATATAGGTCATGATGACCGAACCACTATAAAACTATTGTGTTCTCTAGTTTGCATTTACTTTCTGCTATTTATCGTAAATGCAAACTGCCTTCCCTACTTTACATCAAATATGGTTTTATACGCTTGCAAAATATTACCTTTATGAAACGGTTTTACGTCAGAAATGGTTTTATCGCAATGAAGTTTTTGAAGACGTGATTTTACCGCTGCACTAATTCACCCCCCCCCTCTTAGTGCCGACCTCGGACTCTCGATCCTAACAATTGGTATCAGAGCCTCGTGATTTCTTAGTTGGTTTAACACCCAAGAGAAATGGCTCTTTTCGGCTTTCAAGAGAGTCACTCTCTCATTCGTCCTCCATTTTTCAATGGGACGGACTACACTTATTGGAAAACTCGAATAAGAGTTTTCTTGCTTTCGTTAGATTTGAATTTATGGCACATTGTCGAATCTGATTTTAAAAGGTCTTCTCTTCCAATGAACCATTGAAATGATTTGGAGAAGAAGATGTTTCTCTAAATGCTAGAGCTATGAACACTCTATTTTGCGCCTAAGACAAAAACGAGTTTAATCATGTTTCTTTGTGTGAAACGACCTTCGATATTTGGCTTATTCTCAAAATCACACACGAAGGCACGAATAGAGTAAAAGATTCTAAAGTAAATTTTTTGATGCACGATTTTGAGAAGTTTTGTATGGAACCAAGAGAGACTATTGGAGACATGTACACCCGTTTTACGGATGTCATCAATAGTCTAAAAGCACTTGGTAAAAGTTTTTCGGACTTTGAACTCATTAACAAGATCTTAAGATCACTTTCTAAAACTTGGGAATCGAAAGTAACAGCAATACAAGAAACAAAGGATTTAAATATTTTACCAATTGAAGAACTAATTGGTTTATTGATCACATATGAACTGACGTGCAATGCACGTGAAGAACTTGAGAATCACCTTCCAAAGAACAGGAAGGATTTGGGACATAGAACAATTGAAGACCACTCGAGCATAAGCTCAAGTGATGGTGAACTTGAACTCACTAAGAAATTTAAAAAGTTAATGAAACAAAAATTAAAGAACAAAAAGAAC